>JAYJMB010003187.1:0-56433 GCA_036873735.1 Pouteria campechiana
TTTTATTCACACTATTCAAAACCCCCTTCTTTACTAAACACATTGCACAAAAACATACTAATTACTCCTCGTGGGATTGACCCTTACTCGCACTACTACAGAAAATTAGATTGGAGCAAGGTTCTAAATTTGGTGTGCCCACGACAGCACCACCAGTAAACCCACCACATCATAAGCAGAAGAAACTACAGTGGACCATGGTGGGGTTTTCTCTAAGGTTAGATCAGATGGCCATGATGATTTTAGAACTACGAGGTACTTGCTTCAAGATGAAATAAAATAAAATCCAAGTTCCTTCACTATTGTGGAAGAAGAAGAAACTTCAACGAGGAGAAAAAAGAGAGCCTATCTTCAAGAAGAGAAAATACCTAAGCAGAGTCTGTCTCCTAAGAATGTTTTAGCAAAGTTTGGCCTTGTAAGAAGATGAATTCTAGCAGAAGCAACACCCCCCCCCCTCTCTCTCTTAGAAGAAAATCTCTCTTTTTTCTCAACAATGGAGCCTTTTATAGCCATTGAAATGCAACTGGTGTGGCGGAGCCTGACATAGTGGAGCACATCCGGTGTGGTGGAGCATGTCTAGTGGTGTAGCAAAGCCTTGGTGGTGTGGCAACGCCTAACATTGTAGAGCACAACTAGTGTGACAGAGCCTAGCATTGCAGAGCACAACTGGCATGGTAGAGCTTGGCGTTGTAGAGCACAACTAGTGTGGCAGGGCCTTGGGGCATGGCGGAGCCTAGTGTTGCAGAGCACAACTAGCATGGTGGAGCCTAGTGTTGCAGAGCACAACTAGCATGACAGAGCCTAATGTTGTAGAGCATAATTGGCACGACAAAGCCTAGTGTTGCGGAGAACAATTGGCATGGCTGAGCTTGGTATTGCAGAACATAGTTGGCATGGTGGAGCCTTAGTGGCATGGCAGAGTTTGGTGTTACAAATTACAACTAGCATGGCAGTGCCTTGGTGGCATGACAGAGCACAACTAGTGTGGTAGTGCTTGGAATTGTAGAGTATAGTTGGTGTGGTGGAGACTTAGTGGAGTGATGGAGCCTAGTGTTGCAAAGCACAATTAGCATGACAGAGCCTTCGTGGCGTGGTGGATCCTGGTGTTGCAGAGCACAATTAGCATGGCAGAGCCTTGATGGCGTGGCTGAGCCTGACATTACAAATCACAACCAGAGTGGTGGAGGTTGGCATTGTAGAGCACAGTTAGCATGTTAGAGCCTTAGTGGTGTGGCAGTGCCTAGCATTGTAGAGCACAGTTGGTGTGGTGGAGCCTTAGTAGTGTGGAGGAGCCTAACACTACAGAGCACAACTGGAGTGACAGAGCCTTGATAGGATGACGAAGCTTTGGTCGCATGGTGAGGCTTTGGCATCGCTGGAACTTAAGTAAGGCATTTTTGGAGACATTAATTGCATTTTTAATTTGAATGGTCCAACCAAGATTAGTCAGATGGTCCATAAAAATACCAATTAAGTGTTCCCCTTTAAATAACATATTGGATGGTTGATTAGTTATCTTGGCCTACTCTTGGTGTGATATGAACTGCTCATTGTATAAACCAAGGGCATGTGATTTTAAACTATCCAACAGGCGTGCCCTTTAGTTCTGTTGGGTAGAACCAGGACTTCAGTTCCATCTTGCAAAACCGAGATGAGTGATGGCCTCTACTCAGGTGTGCCCTTCAGTTTTGCGTGGTGGAACTGGGACTTCAGTTCCATCTTGCGAAATCGAGATGGGTGATGGCCTCTCTTCAGGTGTGCCCTTCAGTTTTGCATGGCGGAACTGGGACTTCAATACCATCTTGCGGAATCGAGATGGGTGATGGGCTTTTTTTAGGCATGCCCTTCAATCTTGCTAGAAAATTTTTGGTCCTGTTCTAGGATTTATTAGAAAAAGTACTACCAGAAAGAGGGATGGCTAAAGTGGGAGAATTCTTTTGAGTAACTCATAGAGAATCCATCCATTGCTTTATTTTATTGTCATACAATAATGTGAGATAATAGAAAGAAAATTACTGATAGTACATCTTTACATATTCGATATTTCAAGTCCGTGGAATGTTTCTCCCTTTCAGCCTTTGTAGCCAATCGACTCCATTTTCCAAAATCGAGCCACTAAGTCATGATTCACCGAGTCACCAAGTCCTAACCCACCTAGTTAAACCTTTGTAAATACTATTCATCAACTCATTCCAAAGCCTAAGTCTAGGACTGAGTCATTGAGTCACTGAGTCATTGAGTCACTGAGTCACTGAGTCATGACTCACCGAGTCAAACCTTAGCAAATACTATTCATCAACTCATTCCAAAGCTTAAGTAAAGCACTGAGTCATGAGACAGAGATTTTTGGCACTAAAGCAGATTTTTCAAGAGGCAGGTGCCTCCCCTGACGCCAGTGGCCTTTGGCCACTGGTAATTTCTCTAGCACTTGAAGGCACTCCACCATGGTCCCACTATGATACACACATGGATCCCACCGATGTTATGGTAATGGTAGGTCCCATATGATTAGCGAACAATAGGATAATATTGGATTACACATTTAAAACACTTTAAACCCTGTTTAAACACTAATTAAACTTCATAAATGAAAAACTTATCTTGTAAATACCTCATAAATTAAGAAGTAATGACATTGTCTTAAATTAATTAAGAACTGTCATTTAGCACTAACTACTATCATTAGTGCTAACTATGATTAGGCTTAATTAACTAAAGTATAATTATGCTTAATTCATGCAACTTGGATCTTCAATCTTTCACAGTATAAATGGTAGAGATCACCCACTTTCAGTTTTTCATGGGATATTGGAAAACACCATTCATTAAATTATTCAAAAATCTAAGTCTAGGACTAAGTCACTGAGTCATGACTCACCAAATCAAACCTTAGCAAATACTATTTATCAACTCATTCCAAAGCCTAAGTTTAGGACTGAGTCACTGAGTCATGACTCATCAAGTCAAACCTTAGTAAATACTATTCACCAACTCATCCAAAGCCTAAGTCTAGGACCAAGCCACTGAGTCATGAATCACCGAGATAATGAGATAATGTTGGACCACATTTAAAACACATTAAACCCTATTTAAATACTAATTAAACTTCATAAATGACAGAGTTATTTTTTAAATGCCCATAAATCAGGAACTAATGGTATTGTATTAAATCAATTAAGAACTATCATTTAGTACTAATCATTATTATTAGTGCTAACCATTATTAGGCTTAATTAACTCAAAGTATAATTAAGCTTAATTAATGTAACTTGGATCTTCGATCTCGCATAGTATAAATGGTAGAGATTGCCCGCTTTTAGTTTTTCATAAAATATTAAAAAATACTATTCATCAACTTATCAAAAGCTAAGTCTAGGACCAAGTCACTAAGTCATAAGTCACAGAGTCTAAACAATAGAAATCACATGGTCTTGATTCCACTCGGGACAAACCAACTAGATCAAATACTCATTCTTTAGGTTGACCCAGTGTCTAGCAATCCAGTCTAGAATTGTGTTATCCTATCCACCCACTAGCTTGAGGCGAGCCACTAAATATCGAGTCATCATAATGTGCTCGGTGATCCCCAAAACAGCACACATTTATTTGAGAGAGTGAGTATTTTATTTTTTAGGTTTCTAAGATGCATTGTACTTTTCTTTTTAATTAAGAATTTTCTCCCATCGTGGAGATGTAATTAGGACCACTTGTGGTCTGGGGTTTGAATATGTAATTTTCTAATGAACATAGCAAGTATAATCAATTGAGGATAATTAATAAAAGAATGATAATTGTCTGATTTCATTATGACAAATCTTCATGTTATTCATTTTTTCCTTTCCTCTTTTTGTACTTGATACACCTCTCTAATTTTGTAGGGACCTTCACAAGAGCGAGCAAGTTTTCTCTTCATGTGGGTGGGGTTGCTGACAAATGCCTCTCGCAGGACCAGGTCTCCCTCCTTGAAGCTTCTTATCTTGACCTTTCGATCATAGTACTGTTTGACTTGGACCTAGTGTTGTGCCATCCTTGCTTGGGCATCGATCCTTGCTTCCTCTAGTAAGTCCAGATTTGTTTACAGTGCTTCCTTGTTAACCTCATGGTTGAAGTTTTTTTTTCGAGTAGAAGGGATTTTCAACTCTTTGGGGATTATCACCTCGAACTCGTAGGTCAACATAAAGGGTGTTTTGGTCATGGACCTTTTTGGTATTATCCTTAGTGCCCAGAATACTTTTGGAAGTTCTTGGTACCAACTTTTTCCAGATCCTTACATCTTTTTTCTTAGTCCTGTTATAATACTTTTATTCACGGTTTTTATTAACCCGTTAGTCTATGGGTGTGCTACTGAGGAAAACTTTTGTTGGATTCCATGGTAAGCATAGAATATCTTAAATGACTTGCTTCCGAATTGGGTTCTGTTGTCAGTAATGAGGATTCGTAGAATCTCAAATTGGCACATTATACTCCTCATAAGGAAGTATTGTGCTTGCTCTATGAAGATGGATCTGGTTGCTTTGACTTTTGCTTATTTAGTGAAGTAATTTACAACAACAAATATGTATTTTCTCCTCCCTACTGCTGGCGTTAAAAGACCTAGGATGTCCATCCTCCATTGATAGAATGGTCATGGACTGCTAATTGTTGAGAGCTTGGTCATTGGGATTCTAGAAATAGTGTTGTGCTTCTAGCACTTATCATACTTTTTAACATATTCTTTTGATTTTGCCACCATGATAGATTGGTAATACCCTTGCCTTACTGCTTAGAATGCCAGGGTCTTCACGCCTATGTAGTTTGAGCATTCCCCCTCATGTATTTGCTTTAAAATTTCTTTTCCTTCCATCTCCATCATCCATCAGAGATGTGAGTATGAGTGTCTTCTCCTGTATAATTTTTCATCCAGGTAGATGAATTTGGCTACACAGCCTGATGGCTTTTTTGCCTTTAGTGGATCCGTTGGTTTTTTTGCCTTTTTCAGATATGCATGGATGAGGTCCATTCATGATGGTTTTTGGTCTTCTACTAGCATTTTTATGACTTCAGGGATGCTGGGTCCTATGAGATATTCTATCACGACGATTCTCTTTAGAAGGAAGGATGGCATTGTGGCCAGTTTAGAAAGTCTGCCAACCTATTTGTTCTCCTCCCTTGGTATCTGTAAGATGCTCATTTTGTAGATCCATTCCATCTATGTTCTAATAACCGATAAGTATTGCTTCAGTAATGGTTTCTTGGCTTCTTATTCTCCAGAAAATTGCTTCACTACCAATTAAGAGTCATTGTATATAGCTAAATTATGGATTTTTATCCTCTAGGCAATTCTTAGACCTTCTAATGGAGCTTCATATTCGGCTGCATTAATGGTTACAGGGAAGTCAAACTATAATACATATTCAATTTGGTTCCCTTTTGGATTTTGCAGGATGAGTCTGGCATCGGAACCTTGTTTACTCGATGAGTCGTCCACATGTAGACTCTATTATGAAGTGAACTCGAGGGATGGATTGGTGCTGGGCTCTCATTTTACGGATCCATAAGAGGTGGAAGTTGTACAGGAAGATCTACTTCGAATTCAATTATCGATATCAGATCCATAATTGTAAGGGAGGTTTCCTTCTGACCTGGCTCTTTAGCTCTACTGGTGCATTCAATGAGAAAATCAACCATGATTTATCTCTTTATGGTATGGTTGCTTTGGATAAGAATTTGATGTCGAATTCGCTGAGTTTTATGACCATTTGATGAAATGACCAGATAGCTCCATTCTCTGAAGGAGTTATTTGAATGGCTGATTTGTGTAAACTCAGATTGGGTGCCCTCGAAACTATGGCCTAAGTTTTCTTGTAGTGATTATCAGGGCATAGGTGATCTTTTCGATAGTGGGGTACTTCACTTCTCTATCTTTGAGGATCCTGCTGACATAGTATATCGACTTTTGGTGTAAATTTTGTTTTCTGAATAAGGCTACTACTATTGTCTCTGATTTGACTGCGAGGTAAAAATGTAATGTTTCCCTCCTTTTTTGGGCACTCAGCAAGGGGGGAGAGGTGAAGTATAATTTAAGCTCTTTAAAGGCTTCTTGGGTTTCTTGGCTAACCTCTTGGTTGTTTAGATCCGTTATAGCCTCTTTTCAAAGGGTTTAAAGAATAAGAGGCTTCCTTTTGTAGATTTAGACAGGAATATGTTGAGTGCTACCAGCATCCTAGTTAACTGTTGAAGTTCCTTAATGCTGTGGGTGTTGCCATATCCCGAATTACTTGAATTTTTTCAAGGTTTGCCTCAATGCTTCTTTATGATATCAAGAATCCTAGTAACTTTACTAATGCCACCCCAAATGCGCATTTTTAATGGTTTAGTTTCATCTTGTGGCTTTGGAGATTTTGGAATATCTACTCTAGGTCTTGGATGTGTTGAGTTCGAGTTTTGCTTTTTACCACCATATCATACACATATGCTTCCATATTCCTACCTAGTTACTGCTTGAACATGTTGTTCACCATTCTTTGGTAGGTTGCTCCTGAGTTCTTTAATATGAATGACATCACCTTATAACAAAAGGTTCCCACATCAGTGATGAAAGTTGTTTTCTTCTGATTCAATTCACACATCCAGATCTGATAGGACCCTAAAAAGGCATCCATGAAGGTCAATAGCTTGTAGACTAAGGTAGAGTCTATTAGTTGGTCAATGTTGGCTAGTGGATAATTATTTTTTGGGTAGGCTTTATTTAATAGAATGAAATCTACTCACATGCTCTACTTTTTGTTTGCTTTCTTCACTATAACCACGTTCGCTACCCACTTGGGGTAGTGTACTGGTCTGATGATCCTTCCCTTTAAAAGGTTTCTACATCTGCTCCAATAGCTTCCCTTTTCTCCAGCAAGAACAACCATTTCTTCTGCTTGACTAGTTTGTGGTTGTTATCGATCACCAGCTTGTGAGAGAAGGTTGACGGCTCCAGTCCTAGCATCTTAGAGGGTTACATGAAAAAATGTGGGCATTCTTCCTCTCCATACTGATCAATTCTTGATGCAATGGAGTGTCTAAGGCGGAGCCAATTTGAACAATTTTATTTATGGATCCATGGATTAATGGAACCATCTCCAAAGGTTCTAACAGCTCACTCCTGGTGATCTGTTGTTCATCTCTGATGTCCATGCTATCTATCTGCATATTTTTAGATACCTTTTTGTTCATTGAGACTTCATAGCCTTCCCCTCTACCAATGCTAATTTCGCCTTCAGTGGAACATGTGACAGTAAGGTGATATATGGACACGACTGCTCTTATTTTATTAAGGCCAGGGTGCCCCAATATGATGTTGCAGATTAATGGTAATTTGGCTACCAAGAAGCCCAGTAGTGCCATGGTTTTTTTGGGATCATCTCCCATTGTGAAGGGGAGTGTGATGATCCCTTTTGGGAATATGTCATCTCTTGTGAGACCTATTAGCCATCCCTTTGAAGGTTGTAGCGCTTTCTTAGAGATTTTTACTTCTCAAAGTAATGATAGAATAGAATATTATCTAATGAACCACTATTCACCATGATCCTTTTTACTTGAAAATTTGAGATTGTTGCCAATATCACCACGACATCATCCTAGGGATCCATCCCTCCAAGTATATCTTCCCCTGAGAAGATGACAGGAAAACTTTCTTCTTCTCTTTTCCATTTAGAACTTTGTCCTATTGTGTTGACTTGCTTGAACTCTATTTGTGGCTTTGCTATGGGTCACCTGTGATGACATTGATGACTCCATTTGTGGATTAATTTATCCCCACTGTGGCATTCTTGTTATTCCCTTCCATTGTGGCTTCCTCTTGGGTGTGACCCTCTCTTCTGGTTGTTGTTCTTTGGGAGCCGTCTACCATAAATTGTAACAATTTTCTCTTTTTTTGAGTTTCTCAATCTCTAATCTTTGGATATGGCATTCCTCCATGTTGTGGCTAACATCTTTATGAAAAAGATAATATTTCTTAAGATTGAGGTTGTCTCTACTTCTAATCCTAGGTTGAGTAGGGGCTTGATATCCCTGTCTCTGGATCTTGTGGAACATGTGAGTTACAGAGCAATTAAGAGGGTTATGGTTAGGTGCTCCTCTCTCTTCCTAATAGCCTGTTCCTAGCAGATCCATAGTTTAGTTTCACATAGATTCTATCTCACTACTATGGGGGCAAGCAGCTCCATCTTCTTCTGGTGCTTCCTTCCTTGGTACTTTCATCTATTTCTATGTGTTGGTTTATCATCTCTAGGAGTTCTGACTAATCCTTTGGGGGCCATAAATGTAATTGTTACCTTATATTTGCACCTACGATCCCACTTTGGAGCACTGCTATAGTGACATTATGGTCCATCTTTTCCACATCTAGCAAATTACGATTGAATCATGTATTCACAGAGTGTTTCATTTTTCTTCTGCTTTACCGACATTAATGATTTTATAGTTCTTTTTTGCCTTCTTTGTCCAATGAAGCATCTTTGGAAGCGCTCCTCTAGATCGTTGAAGGAGTTAATGGATTCTAGTGCCAAGGTCTAGTATAATAATAGTGCTTCTCCCTTAAGTATAGGTGGGAAAGCATGACACTTTATGGCATCGGAGACTCCCACCAAAATCATCTGTCTATCATACTTGTAAGGCGGTCATTTGGATCTGTGGTTCCATTGTAAGCTTCTAAGGATGGCATCTTGAACCCTTTTGGGGTAGGTTCCTTCAAAATTTCTTGAACGAATAGGGAATACTTTGTTATGCTCTATCTTTTCGCTTGCCATTATGGGTTCTGCCTTTTGTGCCTGGTGACATTATCTTCAGGAAACCTCTTTATCTTCGAGTGGGATGATGCTTCCGTCTCTTAGACATGGTTGTCTCTTCTTTGGGTCAATTTTGGAATGGTGTTGCCAACTCCAATGGTACATGCAACCACTTCTTGCATTGCTAGCATCTCTAGGGCACAAACGAATTCAATATACTCTCTTTTATTTCCAGTAAAATTTGTTTGATTGCAAGGAGGCTGAAGTAGGCTCTCACAGCGTCATTACTAGCAAGGATTCCACCTACGGAATTAGGGGTGTGTATGGGCTGAGTTTGGTTCGAGTTTGAGGTTGTCCAACTCTAACCCTATGTGTAAAATATGTATCTAACCCTAACCCCTACCCTACTTTTAAAACCTTTGCCCAACCCTTATCTTAACCCTTCAGGTTCGATTTGGCTTTAGATAAACATAAAAGGGTAGATAAAATTAGTATCTTCCAATACTTCAATCCAATGCCATAATGCTTGTCATGTTGAATCCAGCTCACAATAGATTTGCTACCCTTTAAAGTAGTGTTCAAAAGGTTATACATTAAATCTGTAAGATGTTGAACATCAAAGGACATATGATTGCACCAATAGATTATAATTATAGCTTATGAAACATTTTGTAAATAAAAAATGTGGGATAAAGATCCTCAATGAAAGAACTGAAAGCTCCAAGGGGAAATGGGAGCGGGAGAGAAATGGGAAAAGGGGAAAAACCAAAGGCATTGGGTGAATGGGCGATTTAGCATTTTTTTGACTTTTTTTTAACAGTGACTGAGTTCGAGTTCTGTTTGAGTACCCGAACCTTGGATCTGGACCAAACACACCATTTAGTCAGATTTGGATTAGGCTCTACTCAGGTTGAAATTTAAAAAAAAAAATATATATATATATATATATAACCCAACCCTAGCCAATCTCAGGTTGGGTTTAGGCTTAATCCGAGCCCATGCACACCTATATATGAAATTGCCTTCTTCTTGCATAAATTGCTACATCATCTGGTGTATCATCTCTCACAACATCTATTGATTTGTTCGTCCAGGTTGACCCAACAAGTTCCGGTTGTTGCAGTGACACCATTTTGGTTTAATGTAGATGATGCATTGTTGGTTGCAATAGATAAAGGGAGAGCATTCATGTTGCTTCAAACTTCATTAGACATCTTTAAGCCTTTCAAAATGTTCTCATAGATGACACCAATATTGGGGCTATTCCCAAACAAAATATTGATGTAGCTCTTGAAGAGATCTTGTCTATAATCTTAGAAGACTGGAAAAGAGTCAGAGGGCATCGAGGGTGATCTTGGTATAAATGCTTCGACGCTCAAGTTAGTAAACGGGACTTTATTAGTGGATATGGGTAGTAGCAAGAGCTTGTGTTTTAGGGGATGTATACCTGACCTTTTTATACTTGAGTATGGGCAGTAGTTGGGATGCATATGCAGCTTGTGTGCAGGGGGGATATAATGTTATCCCCGGAGAAGGACTCCATCAGGGTACATATCCATAGTCCCATGTTCATAGGACTACGTTGAGTGTCCAAAAGAAGTATCCTATCTGAGTTGGGATCCTACATGGCACGGTACTAACTGAAAAATTGGGTATCTTTGTTAGATTTTCCTAACAATCATCTTAGTTAATATTAATTATTTATTTAGTAATATAAATATTAATTAAATAAAATACTTACTTAGGCCCAAAATTAATATCATTTAAGAGCTAATATTTAGTCTTTAAATTTTTTCATTTCTTGTAAGACTTGCAAAGATATAGTTATGCATTCATACTTGTAAAACCCTTTAACTCATGTTTGTTCATGATTTTATAAAGTTTTCTAATATTCTAATATATATATATATATATATTACTTGTACTAATATATATATGTGTGTGTGTGTGTGTATGGAAAGAATGTTATCTTTCAGTGTTTTGGTATGTATATGATGCATGACACGAGCTTGTTCCCCAAATTAATGGATAAGTGTGAATCATGGGACTAATTCATTGTACTATTAGGATTACATAGTTCCCCAGAATCCAATTGTTAGAATGGAAATAATTAACTACCATTTTTATGGGTTTCACACCCACAGCAAGTGCCTACTTCTATGGAATATACAAAGAAGATGATGTTATAAGATAAAAAGTAATAATTAAAATTAAAATAGATAATTTTAGCAATTTAAAAAGTGATGATTAATAATTAAAAATATAAATAATACTAAAAAAAGTTCGCTAAGCATTGAAATCTCACACAACAATAAATAAGTGGATAGCTTGGTTCCCAACGTTTCTTTAAACATCCAAATACGCTTGTAGTTTGTAAAAAAGAGGTAGAAATTTTTTTACCTCTTTTCCTTCACCATTTAATCTACTTGATTTGATATTTAAGAAAAATATTTCTATAAGGTCAATCTCACTTTAGCTACAACAAGATCTAAGTTTACTGAGACTGTATTTTGATGATTATGTAATGTCTAAATCATACTTAGAATAAAAGGTCTCATAGATATTAATTTTTTTAAAAATCCATGAAATTTAAAACTTGTTTAGGCCTTAGTATTTTTAAAAAACATTAAATCTAGTATAAAAAAGTTAAAAAAAATTAAGAACTATTTAAAATTTAAAATTATTTTATATTTATTATACTATCTCACCTAAATAAAATATGCATAATTAATAATTTAGGTTTATAAATCATATTTCATGGGCTATTAAAATAACTATCAATTTTCAATGGATCATCCCATCTCCTAAATGTTTTTCTTATCTTGTCCCATGTAGCCTATGAATAGAGATATTTTTTTCTTGAGGATAACATGGATAATGTGTATGATTAATAAGATGAATTATTGATGTGTAATATTATTTGAGATTATTAAACTTGAGTTTATTTTAGCTTAAAATAAGATGGATCTTATAGAATTATGTCTTGATATTTCATAAGCTCAATGATTCAATTTTTTTTATCATGACTTATTTTTTAATTATGAGAAATACTCCTATGAAATCAATTTCATTGTAAATTTTGATGGAATGTCATTATTTTCAAGCACTATTGTGTTTTAATTAAATTTAAGTTAATCACCATATTTCAAGTAATTTATTTAATCAATATGAATAAAATGATATCAATCAAAAGACTTTGTATGTCTCTATGTGAAAAATAGTATCCATTTTTTCTAATATACCCATTTTCTAATAAAATCTTCATCTAAACACACCCTTATAATCATAGTTATTAAAGGTGCGCCTAGGCTCAAGGCTCATCCAGGCTCACTTCTTGCACCTTGAGGTATACTTGGTGCACTCGATTAAACTTTCCTAAAAAAATATTAAACAAAAAAAAACTTTCAACATTAAATTAAGACTCTAACTTCCCCCATCTCCCCCTTTTTTTGGCTTAACCAAAGTTAGTGCCCTCCATAAGATTATATTTAACATTTGAGTAATCTTATTATTTTATTCTTAGAAATTACATATATAATTTAATTTATTTATGTTATATAATGTGTGCCTTGCTTCACTCAGGCACATGCCTTGCCAGTGCACCTTATGCATAGGCCTTAAGAGCCCTTTGCACCTTGGTGCACCTTGCGCCTTTAACAAATATGCTTATAATTAATTGATGAGCACATAATATACCATGTTTAATGCCTAAATTCACATATATTTTGGATCCACTTTTGATGTATATTTAGTAGTTTATAAGCACTTTTCAATAAATCTTTACTTAATTTGATTATTACTTGATAAGCGAATTCTATGTTGATTTATTATGTCTATTTATACATAATTAGGTGCAACAAATAAAAGGCCTATGCAAACTTATGCATAGCCATGCCAGGAACTCACTTTTATAGATCATGTAAGTAAAGGCAGCATGCTAGCTACATGATGGATAACAACACTACCTATTTTGGCTACCTAGGAGCATATTTAAAAGCCAAAACACCTTACATGAAATCTTTGTCCATTTGAATTTGAGTACAAGAAAAGCACTCTACTATAATCCCACCATGGTACACACGTGAGTCCCACCCATGTTGTGGTAATGTGGGTCTTATATAATTAACAAACAACACGATGCTACTGGATTGAATATTTAAACATACTTAAACTAGCAAAACACTAGTTAAATCCTAAAAATGGTAGAGTTATTTTTGAAGACAACCCATGGAAATCAAGAAGATATGTACCCTACCCACTATCTTAAAGCTGATTAGGGACTATCATTAACACTAATTATTGTTATTAGTACTAATCATGATTAGGCTTAATTAACTCAAGGTATAAGTAGGCTTAATCAATGTAACCTGACTCTATGATCTCTTAAAGGTTAACGGCAGAGATCATCCACTTTTGGTTTTCTACTGGATATTGGAAAACATCACTCACCCAGTCACCCAAAACCCTAACTCTAGGACCAAGTCACTGAGTCATGACTCACCAAGTCAAACTTTAGCAAACATCATTAATCGAATCACCCAAAAACCTAAGTCTAGGATCGAGTCACTGAGTCATAACTCACCCAATTACTA
Source organism: Pouteria campechiana (assembly GCA_036873735.1). Lineage (NCBI taxonomy): Eukaryota > Viridiplantae > Streptophyta > Magnoliopsida > Ericales > Sapotaceae > Pouteria > Pouteria campechiana. The sequence goes on from JAYJMB010003187.1 coordinate 13,343, forward strand.
AGTCATGACTCACCAATTCAAACCTTAGCAAAACCACTTTAATTAATTAAACTCAGTTAACCTAGTCCCACTCTTCCTAAGCTTCTTATGGGTAATTGAGAGAGCTGAGCTAAACCTATTCATTTCGATATCACTCTTCCTAAGCTTCTCACGGACAATTGAGAGAGCCGAGCTAAATCCAGTCATCTTGGTCCCACTCTTTCTAAGCTTTTCATGGGCAATTGAGAAAGTCGAGCTAAATCCAGTAATCCTGGTTTCACTTTTCCTAGGCTTCTCATGAGCAATTGAAAGAGCCGAGCTAAATCCAGTTATCCTGGTCCCACTCTTCCTAAGCTTCTCATGGGTAATTGAGAAAGATGAGCTAAAATCAATATCACTGGCCCACTCTTCCTATGCTTCTCAAGGGCAATGTGAGAGAGTTGAATCAAACCTAAGCCACCTGTTCTTCCCAATCTCTTTGAGGTCTAAACATAACAAAGAACACCTGGTTCTAAGTCCTTCTGGGATATACCAATTGGGTCGCAAAATACTTACTATCTCTATGATTTTTACAATTCAAATAATAGAAATCACCTAGTCTTGATTCCATTCGAGATAAACCAATTGGACCAAAATACTCATTCTTTAGGTTGACCTAAAGTCTAGCAACCTAGTTTATATTTGTGTCACCCTCTCCGCCCATTCGCTTGAGGCGATCCACTAATTTTAAGCTATCGCAATGTGCTCGACGATCCTAAAGATAGTACACATTTATTTAAGAGAGAGTGTATTTTAATTTTGAATCTCTAATATACATTGAACTTTTTCTTTTAATCAAGGATTCTCTCCCATTTTGGAGATATAATTAGGAGCACTTGTAATCTAGAATGTGAATATGCAATTTTTTGATGTACAAACAAGTGTAATTAATTGAGAACATAATATAAAAATTTAAATTGCTTGATTCATTCCACAAATGATAAATCTTTATTTTGTTCCATTTTTATTTTTGTGTTCCTCTTTTTGGTGATTTGATGAGTGATGTTTGCTAAGGTTTTACTCACTAAGTCATGACTCACTGAGTCAAACCTTAGCAAAACCACTTCAATCAATTAAACCCAATCAACCTAGTCCTACTCTTCCTAAGCTTCATATGGGTAATTGAAAGAGCCAAGCTAAACTCAATCATCCTAGTCTCACTTTTCCTAAGCTTCTAATGGGTAATTGAGAGAACTAAATTAAACCTAGTTATCCTAGTCCCACTCTTCCTAAATTTCTCATGGGTAGTTGAGAGAGCCGCGCTAAATTCAATCATTCTGGTCCCAATTTTCCTAAGCTTTTCAAGGGCAATTAAGAGAGCCAAGCTAAATCTAGTCATCCTGGTCTTACCCTTCCTAAGCTTCTCATGGATAATTGAGAGAGCTAAGTTAAATCCAATCATCCTGGTCTCACTCTTCCTAAGCTTTTCAATGGCAATGTGAGAGAGTTGAATCTTACCTAGGACACTTATTCTTCCCGGACTTTTTAAGGTCTAAACACAATAGAGATCACCCAATTTTGATTCCTTCTGGGATATACCAATTGGGTTGCAAAACACCTACTGTCTTTATCGTTTCTTAAAGTTTAAATAATATAAATCACCCAGTCTAGATTCCATTTGGGATAAACTAATTGGATCAAAATACCCATTTTTTAGGTTGACCTAGAGTCTAGCAACTTAGTCTAGATCTGTGTCACCCTCTCTGCCCATTAGCTTGAGGTGATCCACTAAATTTCAAGCTATTACAATGTGTTCGACGATCCCAAAGATAGCACACATTTGTTTAAGAGAGGGTATGTTTTAATTTTGGATCTCTAAGATACATTGTACATTTCCTTTTAATCAAGTATTTTCTCCCATTTTAGAGATAAAATTAGGACCACTTGCAATCTGGGATGTAAATATGTAATTTTTTGATGTACACAGCAAGTGTAATTAATTGAGGACATCGATATAAAATTAGAAATTGTTTGATTTATTCCACAAATGATAAATCTTTATATTGTTCCATTCTTATTTTTTTGTCCCTCTTTTAGGTGATTTGGTAAGTGATGTTTGCTAAGGTTTCACTCACTGAGTCAGGACTCAATGAGTCAAACTTCAACAAAACCACTTCAATCAACTAAACCCAATCAACCTAGTCCCACTCTTCCTAAGCTTCTGGTAATTGAGAGAGCCAAGCTAAACCCAATAATCCTAGTTCCACCTTCCTAAGCTTCTCATGGGTAATTAAGAGAGTTGAACTAAACCCGATCATTCTGGTCTCACACTTCCTAAGCTTCTCATGGGTAATTGAGAGAGCCAAGCTAAACCTATTCATCTTGGTCCCACTCTTCCTAAGCTTCTTATTATTGACATAAATGCATGGTTTCGATAATAAATAAAACTTGATTAAAGATTATGTACTAATAGTTGTTATTAAGATTTTAGCATGCAGAATTAAGTTATAGATCTTAAAGAAAAATAAGCACAGAAAATATATTCCATAATGATAAGGCTTGAGTAAGTAGAGAAACAAAAGATGAAGTATTATAACAAACAATGTACAAATGAAAAGAACTTAGCTGTTTCCACTCATTGTTAAAGTGAAAAATTATATCTGATGGATGCAAAATAGTATGTATACAATAGATTTTATCAATCATAAGCAAGACACAGTTATGCCAATGGTAGTCTGATGAGAACAGACAAAGGCGGAAGAAGTGAAGATCTTTTAGCAGAACAAAAACTTCTTCTACCATCAATAGATAAAGTGGAGAAGTAAGAATCATATGGTAGAGCAAAAAATTCATCTATTACAAGCGAGCTAATGATCGTCTACTGATAACAGATAAAGTGAAAGAAGTAAGGAGTGGCTGGCAAAGCAAAGAATTTGTCAGTGATCGTCTGTCGTTAACAGACAAAGCGGAGAAATATTCTATCAGATGAAGGCATGAAGAAAACTCATCTGCGATCCAACACTTCATCTGTTACTTATAATAGACAAACCTAACAGATGAAGCGCTAAAGAAATAAGACATATATGCCTCCACAATACAACAAATAAAGAACTTGAATGGTTGATTCATCTGGCAACAATAGAAAGGATGATTCGTCTGTGACTTACGAAAGAAAAAGATGAAGGAACTTTGTCTTATGGACAACTGCACAAATACTTCATCTATCATGAGTAAAAGACGAGCAATGGTCAGAATGAATCATTGGTCTTTGCTTAGCATTAATAACGATCTTTCTATATTAGTGAAAGAAGAGTCATTAGAGTAATACCTCGACCAGAGCTTATTAAGAAACTAGAAATCTTCTCCAAGGTCAGTCTGCAGGCATTCTAGCATATGATGAATAAATAAAAGTTAGAGAATTCAAATTACACTAATTAGAATATCTTCTATTATTAATGGAGCTCACCTACCACCAATAACTAGAATTCAAAGCAGCTATAAATGAAGCATCATTGGAATAGGAGGAACTAATGAAGCATTAAGAAAATCATTCAAAATCCTCTTGAGAGCAATTATTGATCTAATCTAAACCTTTTTCTATCCTTCAAGAGTCAAGAGTCTTGCATTTAAACCTTCCTTGACTTTTCTTTAAAGGCTCTCAACTACCTTTGGGAAGATCATTTACTTCTACATTCAACTTTCAGAAACCTTCCCCTGTGCTTACTAAGAAATTCCTGTGCTTAAACTTCTAATATTTATTTCTTGTAAAGTTCTTTGAGCTAGTGGTGGAGACTAGACTCAAAAAAAGCTGTGAATGTCTGAGTGGAAACAAGAGTTATTATTCATGCCCCTTAGAGCTAGAATCTAGAAGAGTGTTGTGAGCATTGTTCATGCTCCTTAGAGCTGGAATCCAGAAGAGTATCGAGGACACTTGTTTATGTCTCCTGGATCTGGAATCTAGAAGGGTGTCAAGGACACTTGTTTATGCTCCATAGAGCTGGAATCTAGAAAAGTGTTGGGTGCACTATTGTATTTTTGCTATTGGGAATAATGGAACCCAAGACACTAAGAGAAAAGTGTTATTGAAAGAGTGGAGTACTTGAACCACTATAAAAATTATTGTGTCTTATTTATTTTGTACATTTATTGATTAAGTGATTGATTGCTAGAGGGAAGAGTAATCCTGAAAGGGGTTGAGAAATAATTTTTAAGTACCTAATTTACCCCTCCTCTCTTGGGTTTTGCCTAACTTTGGGACCAACAAGTGGTATCAAAGTAGACTACATAAATACTTATTGTGATCCAATGGTAAACCCATCATCCTCATTATAAATATTCGCCGAGGGGGAATTTTTCTACCCAGCCACTCCTATTTGATAGAACTAACTTTGCTTATTGGAAGTTAAGAATGAAGCAATTTATTATAGCCAATGATATAAAATCTTGGAGGGCTATTAAAGTCAAAATCACTCTTCCTACTACTGAAGTAGATGCATCGACCGTAGAGGAAGTCACCTTAGTCCAAAATAAATTAATAACTATGAACTTTTTATTTTGTGGACTATCCTCATCTGAGTTTGATAGAGTATCCTCCTACACTACTGCAAAAGATATATGAGATAAATTAGTATCTATTTATGAAGGTTTCTCACAAGTCAAGAGAACTAGAAGAAATATATTGATAGGAGAACTAGAAAATTTTAGGATGAAGGAAGGAGAAAGTATATCTAAAATATATGTTCATTTCTCTAAAGTTACTAATGCTTTATAAGATTCGAAAAAAGAAGTAACAAATTCTGAACAGGTGGTGAAAATACTAAGGGCGCTACCAGAATCGTGGAACCAGAAGATTACAACAATAGAAGAAGCAAAGAATCTAAATACTCTTCTAGTAGATGATCTTATCAACTCATTGATGTCACATGAGCTGATTAAGAACAAAAGGGAGGAGACAACAAAGCCAAAGAAAAGTATTGCTCTAAAAGTGACCAAAGAAAGCAGCAGTGATCCGGCATCATAATCCAAAGATGATATGGCCATATTGGTTAGAAATTTTAGAAAGTTTGCAAGAAGCAATAGAGGTAGCTCTTCAAGGATACAGCCTAGATAACAGAAGAAAATGATTGAAAGAAAGATCTCCCCATATGCTATAGAAGTGGAGAGATCAGACACATGACATTGAGTGTCCCAACGAAGAAAAAGTAAATACTAACAAAAAGAATGATAAAAAAGAAAAGAAATGCTTCAAGAAGTCTTCAAGAAACCAAGCTGGAGGAATGTACATGATCATCAGCAACAAGCTTAAGTGAGAAAGATGATAATGAAGTTGGACATCATGCAAGAATATGTTGCATGGTTCAAATGAAGAATGAATCAACAGATCAAATAACTATCAAAGAACAATGCATAATGGACCTGGAAATAGTGATAAGTCTCAAAGCTACATCCGGAAATTCATGGTTCATGGATAGTGGCTATTCGAGACATACGACTAGGAACAAAAAGATATTCAAAGAATTAAACCCAATGGATGAAGGAATAGTTGCATTTGGCAACAATGATAAAGTTCTTATCAAGCGAATAGGTAAATTTTATGGTTTATATGTATGATATATAGAAGAACTCAAGCATAATCTACTAAGCATCAGTTAATTATGTGATAAGGGTCACAAAGTTGTGTTTGAACCATCTGCATGTGATGTATTTAATATAGACAATAATCTACTTTTTAATGAAAAAAGGCATGGGAATGTTTATCTAGTATAGCTGGATGATATAGTTAGAAAATGCTTAATTATAATCAAGGATAATCCATTGGTATGGCACAAGAGGATGGGACATATCAATATGTCAAATATCAAATCTTTGTGGAAAAAGGATCTCGTGATTGGTCTACCAAAATTAAACTATGATAAAATCAAATATGCAAATTAGGTCAAAATAAACCAAAGTATCCTTCCATCCTAAAAATGAAGTATCTACATCCAGACCTCTAGAATTATTACATATGGATTTATTTGGACCATCAGACATAGTCACACTTGGAGGAAAAAGATATATATATATATATATGTGATAGTGGATGACTACTTTAGATTTACATGGGTAATTCTCTTAACTAGTAAAGATGTAGCATTTTTAATATTTTATAGTTTTCAAAGCTAGTCCAAAATGAGAAATAAATGTGTATAGTATCCATCCGCGGTGATCATGTTAGTGAATTCAGAAACAAAATATTTATTAATTTTTATGATGAAAAAGGAATTCACCATAGTTTCTCATCCCCCAAAACTCCTCAACAAAATGGAGTTATGGATACAATTCAAGAAATTGCAAGAACTATGCTAAATAAAAGTAAATTGTTCAAAAGATTCTGGAAAGAATTAGTTAGTACTACTTGTCATGTGCTGAACAAGGTTATCATAAGAGCAATTTTAAAGAAAACCCCATATGAGCTTTGGAAAAAAAAGAACCAAACTGCTCATCTCTTTGGATGGATTTGCTTTGTGCTAAACAATGAAAAAGATAACCTTGAAAAGTTTGATCCAAAGAGCGATGAAGCTATCTTACTTGGTTACTCTTACAATAGTATAACATTTAGAGTCTACATTAAGAAAACACAGGTTGTAGAAGAGTCCATACATGTTAAATTTGATGAAGCAAATATAACCCCGAGAAGGAGCGTGATGGTAATGTAGATGAAACTGCAACAAAAATGAAGAAACTCAAATTGAAGGACCAAGAGAATGGTACCAATGGTGAAGATGTACAAAGTTCAGAAAATGAAGAGGAGGTAAGAGTAGGTAATGTTCCCTATCAACCTCCGACTGATTTGAGATTTATTACTGCACATCCTAGAAAGCAAATTATAGGCAATGTATATAATGGTGTCAAAATAAGAAGGTCTATACAAAATATTTGTGGTTATTATGCCTTCATATCCATAATAGAACCAACTAATATAGACCAATCCTTGAATGATGATAATTGGATTATAGCAATGCAAGAAGAACTTAACCAATTTGAAAAGAGTAAATTATGGGAATTAGTTCTAAAACCAAAGAATGTTAATGTAATTGAAACTAAATGGGTATTTAGAAACAAACTAGATGAGCGTGGGTTAGTTCTAAGAAACAAGGCACGATTAGTTACTAAGGGGTATTCTCAAGAAGAAGGAATTGATTTGGAAGAATCATATACTCTTGTAGCTAAATTTGAAGTCATTAGAATACTACTTGCTTTTGCATCCTACAAAAACTTTAGGTTATTTTAGATGTATATAAAGAGTGCATTTCTGAATAAATATTTAAGTGAAGAAGTGTATGTAAATCAACCTCCTGATTTTGAGAATGATGATCAACCCGATCATGTCTATAAGCTCACCAAGGCGTTATATGGTTTAAGACAAGCTCCAAGAGCTTGGTATGAAAGGTTAAACAAATTCTTAAGTGATCATAAATTCAAGAGAAGAAAGGTTGACACTACTTTGTTTATCAAAAAGAAAATTGACAAAGATATCTTGATAGTTCAAATTCATGTGGATGTCATTATATTTGGAGCTACTAATAAAAAACTCTATCAAGATTTCTCAAAGATCATGCAGGATAAATTTAAAATGAGTATGGTGGGAGAACTGAATTACTTCCTTAGATTGCAAACCAAGCAAATAGATGATGGAAATTATATTTGTCAATCCAAATATACTAGAAAGATGCTAAGGAAATTCAAAATAGAAAAAGTTAAGGCAGTAAGCACTTCAACAAGGCTGGACAAGGATGAAAAAGGTAAACTTGTAGATCAAAAACTATATAAAAGTATGATTGGATCTCTTCTTTACCTTACTGTTTCTAGACAAATATTCTCTTTAGCATATACTTATGTGTTAGATTTCAGTCCAATCCTACAGAATCTCACCTTACTGCAGTGAAACAATTTTTTAAGTATCTGGTTGATACACCAATCTAGGACTTTATTATCCCAAAGGAACTTATTTTGAACTCATTGGATATTTTGATGCTGATTTTCGATAGAAGAAGTACGAGTGAAACCTGTTAATTTCTAGGAAATAGTTTAGTATCATGGTTTTCTAGAAAACAAACTAGTGTTACTCTCTCTACAACAAAAGCTGAATACATAGCAACTGAAAGTTGATGTGCTCAATTGTTATGGATGAAACAATAACTTCTCGATTATGGACTAAGGTATAGTGACATAGACATTAAATATGACAACACTAGTGCTACATGCTTGACAAAGAATCTAGTTTTATATTCGAGAACTAAGCATATAGAAATCAGACACCACTTTATTAGAGATCATATTGAAAAACATGATATATGATATATGTCTAAAATATGTCCTACAAGTGCTCAACTTGCTGATATTTTTACTAAGTCACTGTCATTAGACACCTTTTGCAACATTAGAGGAGAATTAGGTATGACTAATGTGATAATATAAGAGTAAAATCTCTAAATTTTTGTGCTTGAAATTACGATTTTAAATATGTTTTCTTAAGACTAGACTTTGTCTTAGACGAAGTGAGTTATTTGTATCAAGTGCTCCATTCACACTTTGTCTAAAGATTGTTTTCCAAGGATATGTACAACTCATCTTTTTACTAGAATTAACTTGCAAATATGGTTATTACATCCAATTCTATTTTTAGCATGAGTTATTTTCTCTTTTCAAAAATATCATATCAATTACCTCGTATAGCCCCCATATTCAATCTATTTTAACCCCTAAGTCATAATCCTCTCTACATCACAAAGATGAAATTATTCAGAGAAAAACATGTTGGAAGCAATCACAGATAGAAGGCAAGCACGTGGTGGGGATTGAAGAATCAATCGTTGCTTTTTCAGCTATTCTCCTAGAGGGATGTTAATGCTTCTGTGTTCACCAATCTTCTATCCATTCTTTTAGAAGCATTTCTCTTCAAAATTTGGCTTTCTGACACCATTCATCAATCTCATCACTACCAGATAGCCCTAGTTCACATATTACCATCATCTTGGGCATTTAAAGAGGAGGGAAATCTAACAAAAAAGTATATTACATCCATCTATAACCCCTCATCTTCTCATCCACCATCCAAAACTTTAGTTTCTCACACTTGAAGAAACCACTCAAAATTTTAGATGCACATCCCCCCATCTTATGGACACCCTCTTCGGGTCCACAACAATCTCTCTCTCTCTCCATCTCTCCAAACTTAGAATGTTTGTATCTAGGCCAACCTATGTTGTATTGTTGCTTGCACTGAAATGAATTGAAATACTATTTTTATTTATCTCTCTCTTCATGTTTGGCCTATACTTATTAGGAGTGGATATTTTCTTTTTTCTTCTAACAAAAAGGGGGAGAGGCTATGCAAATTATCTCAAAAAGAAAATATAAAACTTCATAATCTTTAACTAATCAAGAGGAGAATATATTTTAAATAATTAGAGGGAGAATATATATATATATATATAACAAGATTAGGAAACATCAAAAGATGGCAACTTGTGGAATGATTAAACATTGCAATCATTTTTTTATAGGCATATAATTAGGGGAAGATTATCTTTTATGAGATAATTTTTAATTAAGTTTTATTGTTATCAAAAAGGGAGAAACTGTTGACATGAACGTATGGTTTCAATGACAAACAAAACTTGATTAAAGATTATGTACTAATAGTTGTTGTCAAGATTTTAGTATGCAGAATCAAGTTGCAGATCTTAAAGAAAATGAGCATAGAAAATATACTTCATGGTAAGAAGGCTTGAGCGAGTAGAGAAGTAAAAAATGAAGTGTTGTAATGGACAAAGCATAAATGAAAAGAACTCGATTGTTTCCATTCATCTGTCAAAGTGGAGAATTATGTCTGACAGATGTAAAATAGTATGTAGATAATAGATTTCATCTATCATAAGCAAGCCATAATTATGTCAATGGTTGTTTGATGAGAATAGATAAAGGTGGAAGAAGTGAAGATTTTTCAGCATAATAAAAACTTCATCTATCATCAATAGACAAAGCGGAGAAGCAAGAATCATATAGTAGAACAAAAACTTTATCTATCACAAGTGAGCTAATAATCATTTGCTAATGATAGATAAAGTGGAAGAAGCAAGGAGTGTCTGGCAAAGCAAAGAATTCATCAATGATAATCTGCCGTTAACAAACAAAGTGGAGAAACATTCCATTAGACGAGGGCATGAAGAAAACTCGTCTGCAATCCAACTCTTCATCTGTTACTTATAATAGACGTAGCAATGAAGCAACAAGACATCTGTGCCTCCATGATGCAACAAATAAAGAACTTAAACAGTTGATTCATCTGGCAATAATAGAAAGGATGATTCATCTGCAACTTATGAAAAACAAAGATAAAGATATTTTGTTTTATGGATAGTTGGACAAATACTTCATCTATCATAAGTAAAAGTCGAGTAATGGTCATAATAAATCATTAGTTTTTGCTCAACATTAATAATGATCTTTCTATATTGATGAAAAAAGCAGCCATTGTAGTAATACCTCAACCAGAGCTTATTAAAAAACCAAAAATCATCTTCTACAAGGTTAGCGCTGTAGGCATTCTAGCATGCGATGAATAAATAGAAGTCAAAAAAATCAAAATAAACCAATCAAAACATCTTCTATTATTAATGGAGCTCACCTACCACCAATGACTAGAATTCAAAGTAGCTATAAATGAAGCATCATTTAAGTAAGAGAAACTAACAAAGCATTGAGAAAATCATTCAAAATCTTCTTGAGGGCAATTATTGATCTGAGCTAAACCTTCTACGATCTTTCAAGAGTCAAGAGCCTTGCATTCAAACCTTCCTCAACTTTTCTTTAAAGGCTCTCAATTACCTTTGGAAAGATCATTTAATTCTACATTCAACTTTTAGAAATCTTTCCCTGTGCTTATTGAGAAATTCCTTTGCTTAAACTTTTGATATTCATTTCTTGTAAAGTTCCTTGAGCTAGTGGTGGAGACTAGACTCAAGAAGAGCTGTGACTGTCTCAATACAGACAAGAGCTATTTATTCATGCCCCCTAGATCAAGAATCTAGAAGAATGCTAGGAGCAATGTTTATGCCCCCTGGAGCTAGAATCTAGAAGAGTGTTGGGGACACTTGTTTACCCTCCCTGGAGCTAGAATCCATAAGTGTCAGGAATATTTGTTTACACCCCCTAGAGCTGAAATCCAGAAGAGTATCAGAGACATTTATTTATGTCCCTTAGAGCTGGAATCTAGAAGAGTGCTGGGAGCACTATTGTATTTCTGCTATTGGAAATAGTGAAACCCAAGAGACTAAGAGAAAAGTGTTCTTGGAAGAGTGAAGTAGAGTATTTACTAGAACCACTATAATCATTGTATCTTATTCATTTTGTGCATTTGTTGATTAAGTGATTGATTGCTAGAGGGAAGAGTAATCCTAAATGGGGTTGAGAAATAATTTTTAAGTACCCAATTCACCCCTCCCCTCTTTGGTTTTGCCTAACCTTTGGGACCAACATTCATGATCAATTGAGAGAGCCGAGCTAAACCTAGTTTAACTAGCCCACTCTTCCGATGCTTTTCATAGGCAATGTGAGAGAGCTAAATCAAACCTAGGTCATCTATTTTCTTCTAGTCTCTTTTAAGTCTAAATATAGTAGAGATCACCTAGTCTTAAGTCCTTCCAAGATATACCAATTGGGTCATAAACCACCTACTATCTTTATGATTTCTTAAAGTTTAAATAATAGAAATCACTCCATCTTGATTCTATTTGGGACAAACCAATTAGCTCAAAATACACATTCTTTAGGTTAACCCAATATCTAGCAACCTAGTTAAGAGTCGTGTCATCCTCTTCGCTTATTGTCTTGAAGAGGTCTCCTAAATATCAAGCCATCGTAATTTCCTCAGCAATTCCAAAGACAACACACTTATTTTGAGAGTTTTATTTTTGAATCTCCAAGATGTATTATAATTTTCTTTTTAATCAAGAGTTTTCTTCCTTTGTAGAGATATAATTAGGACAGCTTGTGGTCTAGGATGTGAATATGCAATTTTCTGATGTACACAGCAAGTATAATTAATTGGGGATAATTAATATAAATAAAAATAAATTATTTGATTCATTCCATAAATTGAAAAATCTTTATATTGTTTCATTTTTATTTTTATGTTCCTCTTTTTGTACTAGTCCTACTCTTCCTAAAATTCTTATGGGTAATTGACAGAACTGAGCTAAACTCAGTTATCCCAATCCCACTCTTCTTAAGCTTCTTATAGGTAATTGAAAGAGCCGAGCTAAATCTAGTCATCCTGGTCCCACTCTTCTTAAGGTTCTCATAGGCAATTAAGAGAGCCAAGCTAAACCCAGTCATCTAGTCCCACTCTTCTTAAGCTTCTCATGGGCTATTAAGAGAGCCAAGCTAAATCCAGTCATCTTGGTCCCACTTTCCTAAGCTTTTCATGGGTAATTGAGAGAGCCAAGCTAAATCCAGTCATTTTGGTCTCACTCTTCGTAAGCTTCTCATGAGCAATTGAAAGAGCTAAGCTAAACTCAGTCTAATTGGCTCACTCTTCCTAAGCTTCTCATAGGAAATGTGAGAGAACTGAATCAAACCTAAATCGCAAGTTCTTTCTGATTTTTTTAGGTTTAAACACAATAGAGATTACCCAGTTCTAAGTCCCTACAGGATATACCAATTGGGTTACAAAACACCCACTGTCTCTAGGTTTTTTATAGTTAAAATAATATAAATCACATGATCTTGATATCTTCCAGGATAAACCAATTGGATCAAAACATCCATTTTTTAGGTTGACTTTGAGTCTAGCAACCTAGTCTAGAGCTCCATCAACCTCTCCACCCAGTTGCTTAAGGAGATCCACCAAATTTCATGCTATCACAATGTGGTTGGCAATCTCAAAGACAACACACATTTATTTAATAGAGAATATGTTTTAATTTTGGGTCTCTAAGATGCATTGTACTTTTTCTTTTAATCATGGATTTTCTTCCATTTTGAGATATAATTAGGACCACTTGTGATCTAGGATGTAAATATACAATTTTCAGATGTACACAATAAGTGTAATTAATTGAAAATATCAATATAAAAATAAAAAATTATTTGATTCATTCTACAAATAATAAATCTTTATGTTGTTCTATTTTTGTTTTTGTGTTCCTCTTTTTATATTTGTTATAAAGCAAAACAATGAAGTTTGGATAATAAACAAGTAGCTAAGAAAATGAAGATTACAAGCTAAAGAAGTGAATGTCATGACATCAAAATTAGATGTTGTGGCACTTGAAATGGACTTACACAAGTGTTGGGCAGTCAGTGAGTTGAGCATTGCAACATCCAAATCAGCACCACGGCATCCGAAAGCAATACTTAGGACAAATTGGCATCACTTTGAGGCCATTTTGGGTATAGATAGTGATGATTCAACTCAAGTGTTCAATATAATGTAAGAAGTTATGAAGCAGCGAAGTATTAACATCAGAATTTCTGAGTAATGAAAACATAACGCCAAAACCTCTAAAGACACAATGTTAGAAGTTATGAAGTAGCGAAGTATTAACGTCAAAACCTCTAACCAAGTGAAGTGAATCTCTAAAGCATTAAAATAAATTTCTGAGCAATTTCATATTAATATCAAAACTTCTAAAGAAATGAAGTATATATCTCAAAATTTTGGAAACATGAGAAGTTTTGAAGGAGTTCGCAGTCATTAGAAGATTTGGAAGAATTTTCTATCATTAGAAGTTCTGAAGAGAATTTTGATATGGTTGAAAGGGGTGAAACTCAGAATTTCTAAAGTAATGTAACTGTCAAAAGTCTATCAGAAGTTCTGAAGAGATTCTGACATGGTTAAAATTGTCAAACTCAGAATTTCTTAAGTAGCTTAACCTTCAGAAGTGCATTAAAATCTCTGAAGGGGTTCTAATATTAGAAACTAGTTCTAAATAGAGTTTAGAAATAGTGAGTTTTAAGGCCAACAGAAGTTTCCAGGATTTCTAAAGAGGTAGTTCTGAGGTTCTGAGGCTTGCAAAAAAAGTTGAAGGAATGGGGTTCTGAATCTTGCAAAAGAGATTTTGAGTAGTTTCTAAAGTTCTTAGAAGTGCAATTGAGGCTTGCAGAAGCAATTTTTGACATTTGCAAAGCTACAATATAGATGGTTTTGAGGCTTGCAAAAGATGTTCTCTTATGTTCTGAGAAGTGTAGAGAATTTTTTTGAAGATGTGCTGAATAGGTTCTAAATAATATCAAAAGAAATTTTAGGTATTTTCTGACGTTCTCAGAAGTACAACATGAAGTGTTTTTGAGGTTTTAAAAAGTGCAACAGAAGTTGACAAGAGTTCTCATAAGGGCAATATAGGTGGTATTTTATGTTCTCAAAATTGCAAATAGAATTTCTGAAGGGCTTTCAGGATAATCTCAGAAGTGCAACAGAGCAATAGTATTCTGAAGGGGTTTAAATGCTTGATCTTTAGAAATTCTAAATCTCCTTTGAAACTTCTCAAGTAGTGAAATTTTGAAGTTCAGCATTTCTAAAGAAGCTTAATAAGAAAGAAAATTTCTAAAGCTCAAAAGGAATTTTCAACAGCAAGTTTCAAAAGTAAATTTGAAAGATTTCAGACTGTTTTAGAAGGACAAAATTACAAATAGAAGTTGAAAGTGCAACACTTGTGTGTTTCAGAAGTTGCAGATTGTTTTTAAGTACAAGTTGAGTTATTATTGGAAGTTAATTTTTATGCATATATATTGCAAACCCACAATATGCAGCAACTCAGTTATTTTAGAGAACTTTTATTTCATGCACTGCAATATTTTGGAAGCTATATTTTTGTAGAGAAATATGAGTTATTATTGGAAGAGGATTTCTATGTGTAGTGGAAGAGTTCTAATAAAATTTTGTTGCTTGGGTTATTTAAGGATAACAAGGGACAGAGTTTGGCATGGATAGTTGGATAAGAGAAACAAAAAGGAGTGAGGGAATGATTCCAAGTTCTGTAACATGCATAGTCTTAAGATTGTTCTTTTCATTTTTAGTATGAACTGAATCTCTTTTTCTGAGGCTATGATGTAGCCCTTCTTGATATTCGTTGTTAACTGGGATTGTTGGTTTATTAATTCAATTTTATCTTATTTCATTCATTATGCTTATTACAATCATTTGATTTATTAAATTGCTTGAACACAAATTTTATGAGTTAGATTGATTATCTGAGTATGGTTAAGGTACATACCATATGCTAAACCATGAGCTCTCTTGAATGAAAGGATAAATGGTTAAGGTACATATTATATACTAAACTAATTTGCTTGGTTCATTAAAGTTCTTTAGTATTAATGGATTTTTACCTCAATTATGCGACATACAATAGGTAATTGGATAGAGTGAAAATACTTGATTTAAACAAACAAACCTAATGGTAATAATCATATATTAGTGAGAAGAAACCAAAGATAATGAATTGACACCAACATCCTAGCAACATAGGATATCATGGAGTGGTGAAATCCGATCCCCAGATATTTTCAACCTGTGAAATTTCATCAACTTACCAACTATTGTTATTCTCATATTGAATCTTTCACTTTTATTTAATTAGCACCACTTCATCTTTTGAGTTAGAATAGTTTAGTAACTAGATATAATTGAATTAGTTTGACAGTTTCCTATGGAATCAACCCTTGCTAAGCATATTGTATTGTTATACACTCGTGCACTTGCAAGGAATTATAATTTGACCATCATTAATCATGTTATTTAAGGTCGATTTAGGAATTAAAAAATAAATTTAAAAATACTAAAATAAGAAAAATGATGCCACATTAAACAAAATAATAATAGAAAATAAAAAAATAATGATAAAATAAAGAAAATCTTAGATGTAAAATAAAGGATAGCGATTTAAAATATAGATAATAATGAATAAAAAGTAGAATTTTAAAACAAGTAGATTTAATTAAATGCCATCAAATAAAAGAGAGTAGAAAAAATAGGAAAACAATATTTCCTTCCCTTTTTATTGTTAACAAAAAGTTTAAGGCAATGTACACCATTAATTTTTCTTATGTTAGTCAGCCAAGCTTATGATACCTCAACTAAACAGGGTGAAAGTTAACGCAAAGCATCAAGCTAGTGGTAAATATGTGATTTAGCCTCTTGTGGGCCTAAATGACTTGAAATACAATATTTCAATAGACATGTTGACATGAGATTTTTGGGCTACGTGCCTATGTTGATGTTCATACATTCACACCATCTTAGTGAATGTATACCATAATGATGCTTATCTATATCCTTGGATTTTGTGTCTTTATTTATTGTGGACTATGCTATTAGAAAAGTAAGGTTAGAATTTCAAAAAAATTAAATAAATAATGGAACTTACTAAAAAAATTCATAGTTTAAGGCTTGACAAAAATTTTCAATTTCTCAAGACAGATATGTTGTCCTCTTTATTTGCAAAACTGAGATATAAGTATAGTTTATCTTCAGGATACAATAAACTCATGAATTCAATAAAAGTCAACATTAAGATTACACTTCTAAGTGTTAAACAGATCCCCAAAGAAAACTTTCTTAAAATGCCTAGAAGATAATTTTGTAGACAAAGATGAAAAAAATATTGAATTCATGTTGTATCTAGAAGAGGAAGAAATTTGATACTGATGGTTCAAATTATAATTCCTAGTAAGTACATGGGCATATAGTAGTATAGTGTACAATGCAAGGGTCGATCCCATAGAAAATGACCAAACCAATTTAATCAATTTTAGTTACTGAACTACATTACCTTTATAAAGAATGTATTTAGAGATAAACGAATATAGACAAATCACTTACACACCCTATGATGATTCAAATATCTCTTGATTTGCATATCAAATCAAGGTATAATTTGCACAATAAAATAAATAATATAAATCTTACAACCAGTTTAAATCTCAGGTGACTTCAATGCTTCATATCAATTCAATCTTCATACATCTGCAAAACAAAGGTTAAACTCTTTTGGTAATCTTGAATTCTTGATTCTCTTCTCTTAATCACCCTTCAAGATTTCTCACTTTCAAGCTCATTATTATTCTTCAACATGTCTCCCATTAAATAGACATTCAACAACTAGGAGACAATCTCTTCAAAGAGGTTGAAGAAGATGTTAGAGAGGCTTAAAAACTAGATCCTTGTAACTGGCAGCAACAGACCGAAAATCATCAATGTTTTATCAAAAATCGTCGATGTTTTTCTTCACAAGAAAATCCATTGAGGTTCAACTTCACCGAATTAATCTCTGACTCCAAATCAGTCGAGGTTAAACATCACCTGATTCAAAACTGTCATCATTTTGACAAAAAACGTCCATGGATTTGCCCGAAAATGTCAACTGATTTCCCAATAAGTTGAGTATATCTTTTAATCTATTTTTAAACCTGTTTACATTTATTTTGTAAGATCATTCACACACATCAATTATATATACATCAATCCATACTTCTTAAAATCAAAACATGATCGTAAAATTTACATTTACATCAATCCACTCTTCATGAAAATGTGTATCAATCCACCTAAAATACATCACTTATCCATTCATATTTGTTCATCATTAAAATAGGAGTCAAACAATTCTCCCCCTTTTCAATGATGACAATACTACCAATGGATGATCTAAAATAGCATTCCTACCCTTGTCAATATGCAACCATTTATAATCATGTTGATTTTCTCCCCCTTTTTGTCAAAAGCAAAAAGAAGGGATTACAACAACGCAGAAATGTGAAGATAAAGGCAATAAACAAGATATAATTTATGAAGATAAAGTCATAATTATTTGAATATCAAAAGTGATTCAAAGAGTTAGGAAGTAAACTTAAACATACAATAATGATAAGACAGTTAAAGTATCTTCAAAACTTAAAAACTAGAGAATTTGGTTTCAAAAATGAGTTTGACTCATCAAGACAAGATTGCCAGAAAGAGGTGGTTGTTGTTCTTCTGAGTGGAGTCAGATTGGTCAACGGACGATGAGGCATAGATTTGCTCCCTTATGTATGCCTGCAAGTCAGTCTTAAGATTTCCAAGACTAGCTATAAGTAATGCTGCAAGGTAGAAATATCAAGCAAGGGAAAAGTTTGAAGTAGTTGTGAGATGAGGTGTAAAAGTAGAAGTTGGAATGGAATGAGGTAGTCTTGGAATTGATGTGGCAAGAGTGTGTTGAGTATCAGAAACAGTTGTTGCTAAGTCATCTCTAGCCTGAGGAACTTTCCTTCTCTTTCCCTGAGAACCCTCCTCTTCATCTAAATCCTCATCTTCTCCCAGAACATTGTGAAATAATTCTTCTTTACTCTCATCGTTTCCTTCAGATTCAACCTCAATTCTTGCTTATGCATGACATTGAATAGGAATCTCATCACCATTTTCACCTGGTATAGCTGAAATGTATCTCCACTTACCATCATTATACTTAATACATCTCATTCTTCTACATGTTCCAATGTTTATCTCATTGTAGCTTGATGGATAGGTTGGAACATCATTAGAAAGATCTATTTCATAGTGTTGAAATAATTGTGTCAAATATATAGCATATGGAAGATGTCCATTAGCTCTATCTTTCTGATTGAACATGTATAGTAGCATTGCATCCAAAAGATCACACTCTAGGTTATAAACAATGCAGTAAATCAAAATACATTCATGAATACTCACTGCATCATGTCCTTCATTCCTTGAAAACAGAAAATAGGTCACTATATGATGAATGAGTTTAAACTCCACAGAAGAAAAATCTTTGTTTATGAATCCTCTTTTCCTATTTGATAGTGGCTCCTTACCAGTTAAACCTTCAACTACTTCCTTTCGATCATATGTTTTATCAGTAGTAATATCAAGAAGTTTCATTATGGATGTAAACTCTTTAGTAATGAAACTGATTTCTTTTCCTCTGAGATATGTTAAGTAAACATATACTCCATCCTCTCCTTCTTCCTTAGTCAGATAAAAATAGAACAACTTTACCAATTCATCATAAATCATTAAGTTTTCTGAAAGAAACTCAAAAATCCAAAATTTTCTTAACTAATTGATAAATAGAAACCCTTCATCTTCAAAGAACTTATAATTCAAGAACTTACATCGTGTATAATTATTGCGCCCAAATCTTGTGTAGAAATTAGACTTGTCTTTCTTAAATCTTAAATTCTTCAAGGATGGGTCCACTGAGATTTATTTCTATGGTAATGAAGTAGGTTTCTTTTGATGTGGGGTAGGAACTTATTTCCTTGGAGTGTATCTTCTTGGAATGGTTTTTGAAGGAATACTTTTCCCATGTTTAGGTTTGGGAGAAGTATCAGAAGGAGATGGACAAGGTTCATGTTTATGTGGTGGTTCAAATTCTTGAGGAACTTGTTCTTCATCAAGATCTATTAGATCCTCAGAAGTAGTTTGTCTTCCTGGAGTCTGTCTAACTAGATTTTTTGTTGGTTCTTGAATTGAAATTCCTCCTGTTCTTCTTCTTGTTCTGGAAGGAGAAAGTCTAGATTCAGAGGCATTCACCATCTTCCTTTTTCCCTGTTCCTCGTAAGATGGCTTCTTTGACACAACAACTTTTGTCGGTAAGACTAAAATTAAAATGATGATTTTATGATTCAAGATTCAAATTGATAGAATTTAAAAGATAGGACATAACTTATATGGAAGAAAATCAAAGGATATGGGTAAATAACTATCAGAATAGAAGGTTTGAACATAGAGAAATGTCAAAATAGGACTTATCCTCAACACAATTATTTGTATATGGTAGCTATTTTTATCACAACCATAATACAATAATCCACATTGCAATGACTTTCAACCAAGCAAAGTCTACCTACATTAGTCATAGAATAAACACAAATCTAACTTGAAGAACATTCAATTAGGTGCACGAACTAATAAAACATGAAACAATATGAACTTTAATGGAAACATGGGTTATAAATAGCTAAGAAAAATCTATGAGTACATAAATAAGCAATATTGAGATCAACTTGCAATGTAGAATAGTAAGAATTCATGGATTGAGCATCAAGAATATGAAGTTAATATGGAAATGCAACCAATAAATCAAAAACTTTTCTTCTCAAAACATCCCCAAATAGAGTATCCCCACATACTAGAGATATTTAACCATGCATTAAGAATGTATGAATGGATTTCAAGCAAAAGGAGGATTTTTGCAATTTTTTGAGACCCTAAAAAATCCCAAAATCTCATTTTTGAATCATAACAAAGGGGTTTTCAAAAATCCCTTCCTTAAAACAATGATACAAGCTCAAACATCTTAGGGCATCAATTTCTCATAAGAAAAGCATGAAAGAACATAGAGATTAAGAAGAAAAAAAACCCAAAATCATGAAATCTAGAGCAAAAATGAAAAACCCCTTGAAGATTCTTAAAGAACAGAGCATTACCATGATTTTTATGATGAAGGGTGTGAGGAATTAACTCAAATACGTCGAAACAAGCAATGGAGAGGGTCAAGGAGCTTGAGGAGTCAGATAGGTTTCTTAGAAACAAAAAACTTTAGCTTTAAGAAGAAGGTTGTAACCGTTCTGCACAAATCAATATTTAAGTTACACCGCTAGTTTTGAATCTATCAACGTTTATAATTCATTGAAATTTTTGTAAAATATAACCCATCAATATTTTATATTAAAAAGAAAATTTACGCATATATGTCTTTTATTTTATACATGCTATGCATCATGCAAATGGATCAATAATGCCTAACTCTTTTCTAATTTGCAAAAGTCTATCAGTGAGAAGTGATTTTGTGAAAATGTCTGTCAGTTGATCTTCAGTAGGAACAAATTCAATAGAAATGTCTTTCAATTGAATATGATTTCTAATCAAATAATGTCTTATCTCAATGTGTTTAGAATGTGAATGTAATATTGGATTTTTAATCAAATTTATTATGCTTGTATTATCACATTTGATTAGCACACATTCCACATTAAAGTCTTAGTCACTTAACTGCTGTTTCATTCAAGGTATTTGTGCACAGCAACTAGTTGTTGTTATGTATTCAGATTTAGTTGTTGATAGTGCAATAGTACTTTATTTCCTAGAGTACCAAGATATAAACATACTTTCTAAAAATTGGCAAGTTTCACTTGTACTTTTTCTATCTACTTTGTATTTGGCATAGTCGGAATCAGAATAGCTAATTAAATCAAATGATGATCCTCTAGGATACCATAATCCCAAATGAGGAATTTCCTTAAGATATTTAAATATACGTTTAATAGCAGATAGATGTGACTCCTTTGGATTTGACTGAAATTGAGCACACATACACACACTAAACAGAATGTCAAGTCTACTAGTAGTCAAATGCAACAATGAACCAATCATGCTTCTATATAATCTTTGATCTACACTTTTACAACTTTCATCCTTATCCATTTTAATGCTAGCACTCATAGGGGTAAGCATACATTTTAAGTTTTCCGTTTTAAACATTATCAACATTTCTTTGATGTATTTGAATTGTGAAATGAAAATACCTTCATTAGTTTGTTTTACTTATCATCCAAGAAAAAATGTCAATTTACCCATCATACTCATTTCAAATTCATTATATATTAAATTTTCAAACTCTTTGCAATATTTTTTATTCGTTGACCTAAAAATGATATCATTCACATAGATTTGTATAACAAGAATGTCTGAATGAATATGTTTAATAAAAAGAGTTGTATCAACCTTACCTCTTTGAAACTTTTTACTAAGTAAGAATCCATTTAGTCTTTCATACTAAGCTCTTGGAGCTTGTTTAAGATCATATAATGCTTTTGTAAGTTTAAAAACATAATCAAGATGTTCATGATCTTCAAAACTTGGAGGTTGTTTGATATAAACTTCTTCTTTTAAATATTCATTTGAGAATGCACTTTTTACATCCTTTTAAATTAATCAAAATTGTTTGAAAGATGCAAAGGCAAGTAACATTCTTATGGCGTCAAGTCTAGCAACAGGTGAAAAAATTTCATCATAATATATTCCCTCTTCTTGGGAATATCCCTATGCAATAAAACGTGCTTTATTTCTTACAATAATCCCAAATTCATCAAGTTTATTTCTAAAGATCTATTTTGTGCCAATGATAGATTGATCATTTGGTTCTGGCATAAGCGTCTACACATTGTTATGATTAAACTAATCTATTTCTTCTTGCATTGCTATGATCCAAATTTCATCTAAAATGGCATCTTATATAGTTTTGGGTTTAATTCTAAATAAGAAAGCAAAATTAACACAGACGTTATGAAGTAAGCTACGAGTTCTCACTTTTGTCATACACGTTTCCTATAAAATCTTCTAAAAGTTGATATCTATGATTATGAACTGACTTGTTTGGATTAGATAACTCACCTTCACTTACCTATTCTTCATGAATGTTTTCCTCATGTGGAGTTGATAACTCAACTTGTCATAAATCTTTAAATCCTTACTGAGCTTCAATTAATGTTTCAAGAAAATCAAATCTCTCATTACCATCATTTGCATTATTAACCTTTCTCGGCCAAGAGTTAGCCTCATCAAATTTTATATGGACTGAATTTTCTACTATGTAGTCCACTTATTATAGATACGATATGCTTTACTAGAAAATACCCTAGAAATATACCTTCATCACTTTTCTTATCAAATTTACCAAGGTTATCTTTCCCATTTTCAATACAAAGTATTTACAACTAAAAGAATAAAAATATGCACTATTTGGCCTTCTTCCTTTCCATAGTTCATCAGAAGTTTTCTTTAGAATTGCACAAATGTAAACTCAGTTGATTATGTAACATGCAGTGTTTATAGCTTTAGCCCAAAATCTATGGGGGAGATTTACATTAATCAACATAGTTCTAGCCATTTCAACTAAAAATTTATTCTTCTTGTCAACCACTCCATTTTATTGTGGAGTTCTAGGTGCTGAAAAATTATGAGTAATTCTAAGTTCATCACAGAAATCATTAAATTGAATATTATCAAATTCTTTGCCATAATCACTTTGAATTGAGAGGATTCGTGTTCCACTTTCATTTTGAACTTTGTGATGAAATTTCTTAAAAAGCTCAAAACATTTATCTTTTCCACCTAGAAATAGTACCCAGGTATATTTAGAAAAATTATCAACAATAACATGCCCGTACTGTTTCCCACTTAAATTTCTTGATTGTGTAGGTTTAAAAATATCCATATGCAATAACTCAAGAGGCTTTTTGGTAGAAATAACATTTTTTAATTTGAAAGAAGCTTTTATTTAATTGTAAAATTGGCATGCATCACAAATATGATCCACCTTAATCTTCATTTTTGGTAATTCTTTTATAAGATTAAGTTTTGTAAGCTTCTTAAAAGTGTACATGTTGACATGTCCAAAATGTTTGTACCATAATAAAGTCTTATTGTCTACTGCAGATAGACATTTTACATGATCCGTACCAAAGTATACACATTTTCATTACGCTTTTCACTACATATACTTATTCCTATAGCATTATGAGCAATCCATTTATTTAATTTAAACACAACTTCAAAACCTTTATCACACAGTTGACTTATGCTTAAAAAGTTATGTTTAAGACCTTCTACAACATACACATCTATAATATTCATACCTAAAATACTTACTATACCTGATTATTATCTCCAAAAGTTACTTTGCCTTTATCCTAAAAAGACAAACTTTTGAACAAATGCTTGCTTCCTATCATATGATATGAGCATCCACTATCAAGGTACTATCTGGATTCTATTCTTGAAGAAATAAAATTAAGTTTTTGGTACCCACATCTTGAGTCCATGCATGTAAAGTATGAGACTAATTTGTTTCGACACCTAAATCAATTTTCTACCTTTATTTTATAATTTTTTTACAGTACAATCATAAGCAATATGTTCATGTTTATTGCAAAGATGATAGTGCCCTTTATAAGGATAGAAAGTTTTCCTTCTAAACTTTATAATTTGATTTAAACATTTATGTTCCAACTGACTGATTTTATATCTCAAAGAAGTACAAATTTGCTCCTATTTCTGATTTTCATCCAACAATTTTTTTGAGTTGTTTTTCAGAAGGTCATTTTCAGTTTTCATATTTCAACACTCATCAAAAAGAACTTTGAATTCTAGTTGTAATCTAAGAATCACTTCTTTCTGAATTTGAAATTCCTTTTTCAATTTTGCATATTTTTTAGTTATCAGTTTTGATTCATCGAGAAGTTCCCATAGTTGTTCAAACAAAAAATCTTCATAACTTACCTCATCTAAAGCATTGCTTTCTTCTTTCTTTTTCTTCATCTTCACATGCCATCAATCCAATACGACATTCCTCATTTTCAAATTAAGATTCTACAAAAATGGATGAGTCATTGTCATACCATGCTCCAAAACTCTAAGGCTTCTAACTCTTCTTTCTGTCCTTCTTGATAGATGGACATAATTTCTTTAGATGTCCACTGCCAACACAGTAATGACATGTGAGTTCCTCTTCTTCCTTCTTGAATGAAGTTTCAATTTTGAATTTTCTGTCACCTTTCTTATTTTGCACTCTTCGAGTAATTGTAAATCTGTTTTTCATCTTATTATTTGTTTGAAGGAATTTTCTGAATTGATGAGTGAGCATAGCAATTTCTTTATTTTCTTCACCTGCATCAAGATCAGACAAATCAGAATTGGCTTTTAAACCAACAGAACTTTTGCCTTTTGATTTGATTTCATTTTTCATGATGACATGCTTATGTGATAGCAACGATCCCATCAATTCATCGACCTTCAACTTCCAGATATCTTTTGCTACTTCAATGGCCATCACTTTTGCTATCCAAGCTTTAGGTAAAGATATGAGTGTTTTTTAAACTTCTTCCTTGTTAGTAATCTCCTTTCCAAGACCTTTCAATGCATTGATGATTTTAGTAAACCTATGATTCATCTTAGTAATGGATTCATTTGAAAGCATAATAAATAGTTCGTAGTCACGTATCAAGAGATTCATTTTTGCCTCTTTCACTTGTGGTGTTCCTTCATGGGTAACTTGAAGTTTCTCCTATATGTCTTTTGCAGTTTCACAAGTTGATACCCTTTCAAATTCAACTTGAGAAATAGCACAATATAATAAGCTTTTAACTTGTTCATTTGCAGAGCTTTTCTCTTTTTGTTTAGCTATCCAAGTACTTATCTTTCCTTCTAGGGTTGTAGAACCATCTTTAATAATGCACCATGCAGATAATTTCCATAGAGGATAATTATCTCTAGTTAGATAAGGAGGTCTATTTGTAAATAATTCCTTTGGAAAGCTAGTTGATTAGAATGGAAAACCACTGCTTCCATTTCAATTTTTGCCATGCAAAACCACTTTCATTGGTGCTTGATGAAGCCATAAAAGATCACTTTGAGCAATACAAAGAAAGCTCTAATACCACTTGTTGGTCCTATGCTATTGCAAAACAAGAAACTAAGCGGAAACAATTTGAATATAATACACCAATAAGAATAAGAATACAAAACTTATAGTGGTTTGGCACTCTCTAACTACTCCACTCTCCAAGTCAAAATTCTAGACTTGGGTTCCACTAATCAACTTAATCCCAAAGTTACAAGTGCCATAATTTTTCTATTCTTTGGATTTCCACTTTAAGGTGACAATATATATGAATCACTTACACACTCTGTAATGATTCAACTATATCTTGATTTGCATCTCAAACCAAGGTACAATTTGCACAATAATATAAATCTTACAACCAGTTTAGATCTTAGGTGACTTCAATGCTTCATACCACTTTAATTTTCATACACCTGCAAAACAAAGGTTAAACTCTTTTGGTAATCTTGAATTCTTGATTCTCTTCTCTTAATCACCTTTCAAGATTTCTCACTTTTAAGCTCATTATTATTCTTCAACATGTCTCCCATTAAATAGATATTCAACAACTAGGAGACAATATCTCAGAAGAGGTTGAAGAAGATGTCAAAGAGGCTTAAAAATTGATTCCTTGTAACTGCCAACAATGGACTGAAAACCATCAACATTTTTCTTCATAAGAAAATCCATTGAGGTTCAACTTCATCGAATTAGTCTCTGACTCCAAATCAGTTAAGGTTAAACATTACTTGATTCAAAACCATCAACGTTTTAACAGAAAATGTCCACGGATATCCCCAAAAATGTCAACTAATTTTTCAGTCAATTAAGTATATCTTTCAATCTGTTTTCAAACCTATTTACATTCATTTCATCAAATCATTCACACATATAAATTATAAATACATCAATCCATACTTCCTGCAATCAAAACATGATCATAAACTTCACATTTACATCAATCCATTCTTCATGAAAATGTGTATCAATCCACATAAAACACATCACTTATCCATTCATGTTTGTTCATCATCAAAACAGGAGTCAAACAACTCCCTTCATCAAGATCATCAAAATGAATGCAAAAAATCATCACCTCTTTCTTTTGCTTGCTTAAAATCTCTCTCTTTTTCCACAAGAATCACCAAGGCTCAAACCCTCAGAACCCTCAGCAAAACCCCAAAAACAAATATAAAAAATGCCCCTTGAAACCCTCTCTCATTGCCTTAAAAATTGGGGAACAAAGCTAGCTAAAATTCAATAAAAAATAAGGAGTAGTGACAGCTTGGGAGTCGCAGCACCGACTTGGCTGGTCAGGAAGTGGTCATGACAGATTCTGGCACCGGAGGCTTGAGGTGGAGGCCAATGGTGCTAGATTGGATTTTCTCTATAATGTAGTGTTTTATTGCTCCTTTGCTAATGTTCTTCCTCCATATCTTTAAGTTTAATCTTTTCTTTAATTTTTTCTTCTTTTTCAATCTTCCATTCACCTAGAAAAATTAATAAATTAATATGAAATTCATCTAAAAGTAACAAAGATTCATAAATAACTAAGTTTGAACATATATAATATAATTAAATAAAATCCACTTATCAAATACCCCCAAATTTACTCATTTGCTCATCCTTTAGCAAAATAGAAACATAAAAATTCACAAAGGACAAAATGAACATCAATCTAGGTCATTAGTCAAAAATCTCAATAAAATAGGCATAGTTAGGAGGAAATTATTAAGATATCACATATGTCTTTAGTTTTCAACTTGAATCTTTTTCTTTCCACCTTAGATTCATGTGCCTGTGCAAAAATTATAGTCATTCCAATCTACATCATTTCATACTTAAATTCATTCGAGTAACTAAGTAATGCATATTTAATGCAATCCTATGAATTCACTAATTAAATCAAAGATACTACATTAGATGTGCATTTGATATTTTTTTTCTTTTTATGGGCTTTAGTGCTATCACATTCCTCATTTTTTAATCTTTTTTTCTTGAATATGATCCCCCTAATACTTGGGCTATATTACTATCACACCTCAAACTTATTTTCTTTTCTATTCATAAAGATATGATCTTCCTATAAATAATGAGTTTTTAATCATGCTTTTATTTTATCTCGTCTAGTGCTTATCTCAACAATAGTTACAATGAATTCTAGAATTCAAATTGAACAATGCATACTTAGTCTCCTAAACTAATGCTAAGTATTTAAAGACTTTAAAAGAAATGGATATGTCAATGTGATCAATTTGTATAAGGAATCTATAGCAAATTAGACAAGGGATCAGGTCAAGCATGCAGACGATGGTGATTTCTATTATTTTTAACTTAGTCATTGTCAAATATCACATATATGTTATTGGTTTTGTATGATGACATTGATCAATTCTCAAAACACACAAAACCCAATTATTTTTTATATAATTTTAAAATTGAATATAACCATAATCAAATAAAGCTCTGAACATAGATATTTAAACATAACATATTCATTAGTCAAACACAAAACAATAAGGCATAAACTATAGACTAAGCCTCCTTAGACACGCAAACACACTAAGCTTAAAAAAACACACAAACTAGACAAACCAACACATACCAAATGCCCCAAAACTTGAAAACAACATTATCTTCAATGTATAACAAAGGAAAGGAAATAGAGGACTTCCCTAAGATAGTTGAGTTTAATTTTTAGACTCATAATCTGATTCTTCAGTAGGTGGAGAGACTGGTGGATAGGTTAGTGGAGTGGAAAAAAATACAGAGCTTGATCCTTGCACCATATTGCAATTCTGAAACATTGAATTTAAGGCGTTGGTGTAGTCCAAAAAAATTAGAATTATTGCTGCTACTCCCTTAGCCATTTCTTGTCCCGATGCTCAGTGTAGTCCTTCAATTCCATGATCTGTTCACGTAAATCAACTATTGTGGACTCACTAATGGGAGTTTGCATTGATGGCTTCTATTTAGAAGAACTTGCGGCTGTAAATGATGTACCTACTCCCACACTTGCACCCTTTGACTTTTCAAAAGTATCCAAAATGGCATCAGTGATTGTCGACAAAGGTTGTTAGAGTTCCTCTTTAGCATTGGTAGGAACTCTAACCATCAAGCACAACTTGCAGATTAGTGTAGGATGTCCAAGTCCGCTTGTGAGCCTCCCCATAATGAAAAATATGATGGATCGCTTAATTACCTGGCCCAAATCAATGCACAATCCTATCTTAATTACATATTGAGAAGGGCTCGCTCTCTTGTTACATTGGAAACATGGTTTGATGCCAACAATTTAGTTGATATGAATTAGTGTCAAGCCTTACTCATCGCCTCCAATTGTTCTCTTGAGAAAATAATCATCTTGTCATTCTTGGCCTTCCACATGCTGCCAGATTTAGCAAGGTAAGAGATGATAGCATCATAATTAGATCCTTGCTCTATCCAAGCCGAGTACTCATCCTCTTCAATATCTGCAAGCTTATATACTTGATTGACAACAGATCAGTTGAAAAACACCATCTTCCCATGCACGAGTGCATTTAACTCCCTTAGATTAGTTTGTATTGTTCTCTGGCATTTGCGTAGAACTCTCTAATTATTAGCACCACTACAGCACATGGCTGAGTTGTAAACTTAGTCCAATTTTGGACTTGAATGATATCGGTTATGGCATTGTAATAGTATTGATGTTTCTTTCTCTGATGCCTTCTTGATCTACAAGTGATTATCTGTAGATGTCCTTAGCTTATGGAATAATGATTATCTGTAAATGTCCTCAGCTTGTGGAATAAAAAATGTGGATTCAATGGGTGCATTAGATGTCTTGTTCGCCTTCTCTTTGATGGTCCAACAAAAGTGGATTTCTTGGGATGGTGATAATAACATAAGGAATGCAGTATCGAACCACCTTGATCAACCAAAATGAGGCAAATTTCCAAAGGTTCCACTTGACCTAATCAACACAATTCCACTTCACTTAGAAGTATCAACAAGCACAAAGAAGAAATTCGTATATACACCACTAGAAAAGGTCCCTTCACTAAGGTAATTCCTCAAACAGTTAGCATGCACTTGAAATTTTCTCAAAGTTTGCCTTAATGGGGCTTCAAATTTCACTTCCATATACAACCATTCTTCAAGCATACACCCTTGCAACCTTTGCCATAGAGAAACCCCACACATACTATGACAAACAATTCATCAAAGATCTAGTGTACACTATGACAAGATGTCTCCCAAACAAATGAACCCATCTCCATTTCGTCATAATCCACCACAAATATGATGAAATCTACCAAAAATATAATCATAGGAAGGTTTGAGTTACTATAAATGAGTTACACTTCAATGCAAGAAGTTGCTCTCAAAACCGTCCAACCCACCCTTGAGAAACAAGTGAGGAAGATGTTGAAGGGGGATTTGTTGATGTGAATCTAAGGATGTTGATGGAAGACGGAAAGCTTTGATGATGAATCTTGAGTTGATGCGTGCAAAAATGAGGCTTAGGGTTAAGAGGAGGGGTTTTGAAGAGAAGAAGAGAGTGTAAGGTGAGAGCAATGAAAGGGGAAATGAAAAGGACATGAAATGGTGTATAGGGTTTTAAGTGGGATTTAGGCACCGGAGGCACCCAGCAATCGGTCTCCTCTTGAAAATGTATAAATTTCCAACAATGGTGTGCCCAATTGGGGCCGCGGTGCCGAAACATGCTGCCAAGTATATGTTGCAACGGTTTTCCCAACATCAGTGGCACCCAAATTAGGCCGCGACACCAACGCTGCTAGCTTCCATTTAGTCCTCCCAATTCTCCTTTGCAAAGTCATTCCTTCCTTTGAACTTCATTCGTTTTGCTCCCCAATTCTCAAACTCATGTACTAATCCTATTAAACATAAAACAACTATTAAACTTGTGAGGCAAACGCAAAACTAAAGGTGTAATTTAACAACCTAAAAATCCTTTCAAATCTAGATAAACTAATGCAACCAGCATACTTCATCAATGCAAAAATATTAATATGTCTAAGAATTTAAAATAACTAAAAAATAAAATAATTTGGGTTGCCTCCCAAGAAGCACTTTATTTAACATCTAAGCAAGACGAACTCCCTTTTCCTATAAATTTTTAAATTCACACACTTCATTCAGCTGCATTGGCAAGTCATCCTTGTTGTATCCCTTGATGACTATTAACTTTGAAGGTGCACCCATCTTTTAGATTCTTCAGTTCAATAGCTCCATGGGAAAATACCTGTGTGACCACGAATGGACCAACCCAACGCAATTTCAGTTTTCCTAGATACAAAAGCAAATGTGAGTCATAAAGCAATACTTCTATTTCAGGTTCAATGTGCCATTTACGAATAACTTCATCATGATATTTCTTAGTTTGCTTCTTGTAAATATTTGCATTTTCATAGGATTCATTCCTCAACTCCTCAAGTTTGTAAGCTGAAGTTTCTTTTGCTCTCTTGCCTTTTTCAAATCACAATTTAGATGTTTTATAACCAAATATGCCTTATGCTCCAAATCAACAGGTAAATGGCAAACAAGTCTATAAGGACTCATTCCAATTGGGGTCTTGAAAGCAGTCATGTATGCCCATAATGTATCATTTAGCTTTATTGTCCAGTCTTTCCTTGAAGCATTTATTATCCTCTCTAGAATTACTTTAATCTGTCGATTGCTGACTTCAACTTGCCCCAATGTTTGTGGATGATAAACTCGGTGAGTAATGTTATAATTTTTCAACAAAACTACAAAAACCTTATTACAAAAGTGAGTTCCCTTATCACTAATGATTGCTCTTGGAATGCCAAACCTAGAGAAGATCCTGGTTTTCAAAAATCTCAACACAACATTAGCATAATTAGTTTTAATGGTTATTGCTTTAATCCACAATAAGCAAAATGTAAAAGTTCTCATTGGATAGTGAGAATGGACTCATGAAATCAATGCCCCATACATCAAAAAATTTAATGACAAGGTTACCTATAAGTGGCATCTCATCTCTCCTTCCAATGTTCCATATTCTCTAGCTCCTGTCACATATTGCATAAAAGGCATAAGCATCCCTAAAAATAGTTAGCCAATAAAATCTAGATTGAAAAATTTTGAGAGTAGTTTTCTTCCCTTCAAAATTCTCTCCATAGTTAAATTATGTGACAATGTCTCAAAATAATTTACTGCTCATTTTTCAGAACACAATGCTTAATGATTTGATCTGAATATATTTTGAACATGATTGGGTCATCCCAAAAATAATGTCTCACCATTGACAACAAATTTCTCCTTCCCTGTGAATTCAACATAAGATTAAAAATTCCTTTAACCAAATAATTAACAATGTCAACATACTAAGGTTCACTCCCCTTTACAAAAAAATAATTGCTCATCTAGAAAGATCTCATTGATAGAAATATTCTCCTTGCCTCTCCCTTGCTCGAAATCAGTTCCTTCCACCAACTTGGATAGATGATCAGCAACCACATTTTCACACCCTTTCTTTTCCTTGATTGTCAAGTCAAACTCTTGCAACAATTAGATCCTTCTGATCAACCTGGGCTTGATATTTTTTTTATCAGCAAATATCTCAATGCAGCATGATCAGAATAAACAATTACCTTTGAACCAATCAAGTAAAAGCAAAATTTTTCTAAAGCAAATATAATTGCAAGAAATTCCTTTTCAATAGTGGAATAGTTTAATTTTACTTCATTAAGAGTTCTACTTAAATAATGAATTACATGAGGTAATTTGTCTATTCTCTCTCTTAGGACAACACCGACAGCAAAATCCAATGCATCATGCATAAGTTTAAATGGAATAGACCAATCAGGAACTACTAAAATTGGAGCAAATGTCAATTTCTCTTTCAAGGTATTGAAGGCAAAAAGGCATTCCTTATCAAAAAAAAAGTTCCATCTTTAGCTAACAGTTACAAAGCAGTCTAAAATTTTTTGAAAAATCCTTTATAAACCGTCTGTAAAAGCCTGTATGATCAAGAAAACTTCTAACTCCCTTGACTAAATTTATGGGAGGTAACTTGGCAATCAGCTCAATTTCTGCTTTATCTTCTTCAATGCTTTTACTTGATATAATATGTCCCAGCATAATTCCCTGCTTAACTAAGAAATGACACTTCTTCTAACTTAGTGTAAAATTCATCTCAATACACCTTCTAAGCACCAATTTTAAGTTATTAAGGCAGTCATCCAATGAATCTCTGAAGATAGAAAATTCATTCATGAACATCTCAATAAACTTTTCGATTATGTCAAAAAAGATGAACATCATATACTTTTGAAAATTTATAGGAGCATTGCATAAACCGATAGGCATCCTCGGATATGCAAACGTTTCAAATGGGTAGGTGAAAGCAGTCTTTTCCTGATCTTTTAGGGTAATGAAAACTTGATTATAACTTGAAAAGTCATCGAAATAATAATAATAAGTATGATTTGCCAATCTTTCAAGAATTTAATCAATAAAAGTGAGAGGAACGTGGTCCTTTCTTGTGTTTGCATTGAGTTTCATATAATCAATGCACATCCACCACCCTGTGGTCATTCCCATTGGCACCAGTTCATTATTGTCATTTTTAATAATAGAAAGACTAAATTTCTTTGGTACCGCATGTACTAGACTTACCCATTTACTATTAGAGATTGAGTAGATAATACATACATCCAATAATTTGATCACCTTAGCTTTAATAGCTTCCTTCATATGCAGGTTAAGTCTCCTTTGAGCTTCTCTGAAAGTCTTTGCATTATTTTCTAATAAGATCTTATGCATGTACACAATGGGACTAATTCCTTTGATATTTGCCAAGGTTGACCCTATAACCCCTTTGTGCTCTCTTAATACATTCATCAACTTATGTTCTTCATCAACAGATAAGTCGGCAACAATGATCATTGAAAGAGTATTATTTTTACTAAGAAATATATACTTCAAGTTATGAAGTAATTGCTTTAATTTCAGTTGGGGTGATATAACAATCTATTATTTCACTTCTAGGTTCACATGTAATAACCTTTCATCGGAAACTTTCCCTTCTCTATCTTGCTCTACAGTATCAAGTTTTGCTTTCAACTTTATTATTTCTTCATCTTCCTCCAATCCATTTGCAATAAGCATTAATTCTAGTTTATCAATTGTCCCCTCCTACACAAAAGTAGATAATACAAATGTGTCCAATTCATCAAGTTGAAAATAACCACTAAGATCTAAAGGTAATGATAAATAATTATAAACAAAAAATTCCACAGTTTCATCCAAGATAGTCATTTTCAACTTTTCATTTTGCATATCAATGATTGTCTTGGTTATTGCCATGAATGGGCATCCCAAAAGAATAGGCAATTCTCTCTCTAGAATCATTTACCTCTCCACGTCAAGCACAACAAAATTTGAAAGAATAATCAACTTATCAATCTGCACAAGAATATTCACTACAATGCCTCTAGGATATTTCTATCTGCAAGTTGTAAAGACATTGTAGTAGGTTTTAATTCTCCCAATCCAACTTCTAAATAAACAAAATAAGGCATCAAATTAATGCTTACACCTAAGTATAGCATTACCTTTACCTTGTTTGTCCCTCCAACAATGATTAAGATATTGAAACTACTTGGATTTTTAAGTTTTGGGAGAAGGTTTGTTCGCAAGACTGCACTTACTACTTCTAAAACTAGAACTTCCTCATATGGCTAATACTTACGCTTTCTTGTGTTTACTTCTTTCAAGAATTTATCATAAGCAAGCATGTTCTTGATAATGTCAAGCAACAAATTGACATTAACCTTGGAAAGGGTATCATAAATGTCAAAAAATGACTTATCAAACTTGCCCTACTTTAACCTTCTTGGAAAAGAGAATAGAGGATCATAAGGTGGGGGTGCTTTGAGGGGTCAACTATTGGAAACACTACCTTCCTTAGATGCACTTTTATTTTTGCCTTTTTCTTCCCTTTCTCCAATCCTATAAAAACAATTGAATTATCAGTTTCTTCACCAACTTTATTATCAATTACCTTCCCATTTCTTAGTTTTGTGATTGCTTTTGCTTGCTCTAGTTGGCTGGGCAATCTACCAGGTAAGTGGCTTTTTATAACTTTTGTAATTTGTCCTAACTATGTCTTCATCTTTTTCATGGATGCCTCCATATTATGAAATCTTGAATCAATGTTTTGAAATTTAGTTATATTATTCTAGAATTGGGTATGTGTTGATTGAATGAAACTCAACATGGTTTTTTCAAGAGTAGGCTTCTTTAGTTGTGGTTGAAAAGAAATTCCAGCTTGATTTTGATTTTTATCATTGTTCTAAGAAAAGTTTGGATGATTTCTTTAACCAGGATTGTAAGAATTTAAATAAGGGTCATTCCATGGTCACTGATTATAGAAATTCATTACATTAGCTTATTCCGCGTCACCTGTAAAATGTTCATTTGAAGGGCAAACATTATGTGAATGACTTAAATTACCATAGAAAGAACAAATCTCTGCTAGGGCAGGTTATGGTTATTTCAAGTTCACCATGATGGAGTACACTGCCTTCATTTGCTTAGCCATCTCCGAAATCTGCATAGATAGATTAGAGTTATAGTTCACTTCATAAATTCCTCTAAATCTACCTTTTATACTCTTTTACTGAGAATTTGCTCCAAGCATTTCATATAGCTCATATATTTCCTCTGGAGTATTTTCTCTCATGGATTCACCTACAGCATTATCAACCAAAGCTTAGAATGGTTGTATCAATCCATCATAGAAAAACTGATTAAATAATTCAAGTGAATATCTATGATAAGGGCATTAAATCAATATTGCCTTAAATTTCTCCCATGCCTCATGAAAAGCTTCACCATCCATTTGAAAGAAACTAGTTATCTTACTTCTCAACTTTGTAGTTTTAGCATGGGAATAGAATTTACCAATGAATTTATTATACACTACCTCCCATGTTGTTAATAAGCCAAGAACTAATATCATGAACAATATTTTCACTGCATCTTTCAAAGTGTATAAGAAACATCTCATGCATAGTTGATCCTCGGTTAGAACCTACAATGGAAAATTTTGGATTGTTGCAAAGAAGTCACTGATAAATGTTAGAGGATCCTCTGCAACTGTACTATGAAAAGATGAAAGCATGTTAAAATGTATATACTTCAATTTATAATTCCTAGCATTATCATTCAATACAATACACGAAGGTGAAATCCCTATAGTTAAACGTGCAAACTCCTTCATTAGTTGTTGAGCTTGTTGAACCACTTGATTCTTCATGTTGTCAGGTATGTGAATTTCTTCTCCTTCACTTAAACTCTCTGTCTCAATTTCTACTTTGTCGCTGTAATTGTTTAATGGAAATAGAGTTGGATTTAGTGATCTCCTTTCATTCATTTATAGTTTTTGCAAAAGAAAGAAAGAAAGAATTAAAAATCTTATGTACAATTAGATACAAAAATAAAAAGAATGATTGTAATTAACTTAGTAAGATCAATTTGGAGTCATTCCCCGGCAACGGCGCCAAAAACTTGATGGTTTAATTTATAATTTTTCACAAGTGTATGGGAGTATAGCAGTATAGTGTGCAATGCAAGGGTCGATCCCACAGAGAATAACCAAACTAATTTAATCAATTTTAGTTACTGAACAAAATTACCCTTAAAAATGTATTTAGAGCTAAAATGGATTTTTCAAAATCAATAACAATTAATAATGTAAGGAGATTAACAATATGCAATAGTTTAAGGATCCGATTTTGCCACTAAACAATACCCCTTTTCTAGTAAAATATTGGATTCAATGCTTACCTTGGGTTCTTTCTTTCCAATGTATGATTATTATCGTTAGGTGTGCAGATTTAAATCAAGTGTTTTACTCTTTTCTATTACCTATAGTGTATAACATAATTGAGGTGAAAACTCATTAAGCCTAAGAACTTAATGAACTAAAATAGGATGGTTTAGTATATGATGTGTACCATAACCATCTATCCTTTTCATTTAAGGGAGCTTGTGGTTTAGCATATGGTGTGTGCCTTAACCATGTTTAGATAATCAATTTAACTCATAATATTAGTGATCAAGCAATAGAATGAATTAAATCATTGCAAACAACATAATGAATGAAACAAGATTATATAGTCATTAATGACCAATAATCCATATAACAAAGAGTATTAAATAGGGTAACATTTTCACCCTAGAAAGAGGGATTTAGTTTATAAGGAAATCAAAATAACTCTCTTCGTTAAGATCATCATAATGCAGAACATCATCTCCTCTTTGTCTTCCTTACTTGAAATCTCTCTCTTTTTCCACAAGAATTACCAAGGCTTTGCCCCTCAGAAGCCTCAGCAAAACCCTAAAAATGAATGCCAAAGATGCCCCCCAAAACCCTCCCTCATTACCCTAAAAACTAGGGAACAAAGATAGCAGAAATTCAGCAGAAAATAAGGAGCGGTGGCAACATCAACTTGGACGCTGCAGTGTCAGCCTAGCTAGTCGGGAGGTGGTCATGATGGATTTTGGTCCCGGCGGCAGCAGGTGGAGGCTAAATTGGATTTCCTTTATAGTATTGTGTTTTATTACTCCTTTGGAAATGTTCTTCCTCCATATCTTTAAGCTTCATCTTTTCTTTAATTCTCTTCTTTTCCAATCTTTCATTCACCTAGAAAAATTAATAAATTAATATAAAATTTATCTAAAAGTAATAAGGATTCACAAATAACTAAGCTTAAACATATATATATATAGGTGAGCCTATAAAAATACTTGGTTATTTGAGAATTAATTCTTTTATAATCTGTATAAGCCTATAGAATTTAGCTATGGTTCTCTAAGCATAGTCATCCCGAGTATTTGATTTGCAGCTCCCAAGTCTTTCATCTCAAATTTCCTAGCCAATTGAGCTTTCAGAATTGCAATAGCATTTTTGTTAGTTTCTGTAACCAACATCTCATCAACATACAATAATAAGATTATGAAACCATCATTTTTCTTGTACTTTGACATAAGTACAATAGTTTACCTCACATCTCTTGAATTCTAAGCTTGTGATGAAAAATGAAATCGCTTGCACCAGCATATTGGCTCATATTTTAGGCCGTATAATGATATCTTTAGTGGACAAATCAAATTCCTCTCATATTCTTCAATAAAGCCTTCTAGTTGATTCATATAAATTTTCTCATCCAGATTTTCATGTAGAAAAATAGTTTTAACATCTAGTTGTTCAAGTTATATATCAAAAACAACTATCATACTATGTAACACTTGAATAGTACTTAAATGAACAATTGGAGAAAATATCTCATTAAATTCAATAAATGACTTTTGAACATATCCTTTGTTAACCAAATGAGCTTTGTATCTTTTAACATTCCTATCTACATTCTTCTTCAAATTGTAGATCCATTTGCAACCAATGGCATTCCTTTCCTTAGGTAGCTGAACTAGCTCTCACATATTATTTTTGTGGAGAGATTACATTTCCTCTTCCATAACTACTCTCCATTGAGCAGCATCTTAGATTCACCGGCCTCTAAAAATAAGCATAACTCTCATTCATCAGTGATGCAGGCATAAGCCATGACATAATCCATAAGCCAAACTAAAGACCTATGTGCTCTCACAGGTCGACATTGGTCTTCTTGGGCTTCTACAGTTGAATTATTTTTGTGCTCAACTTTAACTTGATCTTCAACAATATCATCTATGATTTCATCTTCTGGAGTACCTTGTTGGTTCAAGTTACCATTCATAAACTCAAATCAATAAGATTTTCTACTTTTGTATTATGTTGTTCTTCATTCCTTTTCTGCAAAGAATCTTTATTGAAAACAACATTTCGACTCATGATTATCTTGCAGCCAGTAAAATTCCACAATCGATAACCCTTTGCACCATCTGCATAGCCAAGAAATATATACCTTTTGGACTAACATCCAACTTAGTCATTTGCTCTTTAGGAATTCAAACATAGGCATCACAACCAAATATACGGAGACAGGCATAATCAACAGATTTTTCAGACCATATATCCTCAGGAATTGTTCCATTTAATGCAGTTGTAGGAAAGTAGTGAATAACATAACATATTGTATAAACGCATTTTGCCCAGAATTACTATTCCAACACTACAGTACCTAACATGCTCTTTGTATATTCCATTAACGTTCGATTCATATGGTAAAGAACGTATTGGATTTATGTAGAAAAAGCCTTTGGGGGAAAAAATTACGGCCGATGATTGATCAACAACTCCTCCACTAGCAAATATATATATTTAGAACTATAACCCAATTTTATAGGTTTATATAGAGAGAACACTTTTTTACAAAGCCCAAACCCAACCTACTAAGTGGATTGCCTTTTTGATGGTTCCAATTAGATTTATTTTGTTCTTTATATATCTAAAAGTCTTCCCTCCCATCTTGCATATGCAACCGATGAAGAATAAAACAAAAGTAAATTTATAAACTTACACTCTTTAGTGTAAAATGACTTACCAGCCATGATTTGGTTTACTTTCCAATCAAGCAAGCGACCAACCAATTCCAACGATTGCAGTGACAGCAATCAAAGATAGAAGTACAGGCTTGCAGGATCAAGTGGGAAGAGTGGAACGTCGACAGGTCACGCAGCTACTAAGCTAACGAGTTGCATCATAATTTAAAGCTTAACGCAAGCAACATGGGTAATCAAGAAGCAATCGAGAGCCGAAGGTCAGATTCCACCTAGCGGTGAATTCAACCAAGAGAAAGCAAGCCTAGCTCTTTCAACGGAAAAGCCGACTTACCTTTTTCTTTTATCTCCTCGTACTTAGCTTTTGACGAGCCTTTTTGGTTCAATTCAGCCAATCCCTCATCTCTCAATTGAGGCACCGCGAAAATTCAAACCTATGTATTCTGTGGCAAAGCTTTACAATGTTATGATTATCCTACATAATATTTTTGAATTTTTTAATAATAAATAATAATAATATTTTATGTTTGAAATTTATTTAAAACTAACGTGTACAACCTTGAACAATGAAGGATTCTGATTATGCAGGTTGTTGATCATAGCTTGTTACTGACATGTCTGGCATGTGAATGCAAGCTGCCAAATTGGCATAAATGCAGCAGCCCATGCCCATTCATGAAAGAAAGGAAAATGCCAATTGTCCACGGCCAAAAAAAGACAATTAAATTATCAGGTCACAGCGTTGTACGCATCATAGACTCCAAAAAAGGGCACAGCTGAAGTTGATTACTAAAATCCGAGTGGTTCTCTCGATCCAATTGTGGTGTTTTACTGGGGCAGTCCATGCTTGTAAAAAGCATATTAAACATACGATTATTCATTAGGATATTGCATTGCAATCACATGTGGATTGGTATCTTCTTAATATATGTGAAGAAATTTACAAGCCCCATCTCATTGAAGTCAAAGATAGCTTCTAGATTAATGAAGTCCGCTGGCAGCCGTGTCTGACCTTCGACTTTGATTTTTGGCTCTGAATACAGGGGCTATCTTGTGCGTGTTTTCATTCAGCCAAGCCAATCTCATTGATGTCAAAGATGGCTCCAATAGTGAAGTACTCTGTTTGGACACGGCAGCTGCGTCGGTTATATATCATGGAGAGACTCATTTTATGGAGTGGCTCAGGAAAATGTAGAAATTCCGATTAGATAATCAATATAAAACATTTTTTTCTTATATATTATATAATTGATGGTCCACATTGCATGATCCACGTGGTTATTAAACATAGCCAGTAGGTGACGCATCAAGCAATGTTTTAACAACGTGTCACGTAGGGTTAAAAATAAGTAGAAAGGACTTAATATTATATGTGAAACATTCCACAGCATGACACCCATTTAAACTATTTTGTAAATTGGGATTTACATGCTATCTTGCTTTTTAATAAAACTTCAAATAAGGAAATTATAAAAAGAAAAATCATGACATATTCTATTACAATAATTTGAATTTTTTTTAGTTATTCCCTGGATTTTTTTATCATCCTAATTTACTTTAATGTTATTAACAATTTGATCATTTTATTGTCTATAATTCCCTGGGTCTAGTGATCTTAACACTTTCGTGCTGTATCACTTTTTCTACCATCTCTTACAATCCCAGGCATGAAGATAAAAGCTTGAGTTAATAGACATTAAATAAACACTGATTTTATAATAAAATTCACTTTTCAAAATATCACAAAATAGGTTCAGTCTCAAATTGGAAATAACTACAGTGAAATCACCTGTAAACATCATCCGTAACACAATGAAGCGTCGTTACATGATCATGAAAACCAAATTTATATCATATAAATGTAAAATCTAAATCATCCACTATCTTTCATTATACATTAAACTTTTTTATAGATAAAATCAAATTTACTGATTGTATATGTAAGTTAAGTTAATTAACACGTAAGAATAGTAATCTTAACCACTAATATTTATAAATTTTATTTTTTACATTTATTAATTATATTTTTAATCTTATCCATAAATGAAATGTAAGATAAGTATCTATATTGATATTTTAAAAAAATGATAATAGTACAATTATGCGGATCAAATTTTTTTTAAAATATATATTCTAGTAAATTTTCTACTTTATTAACTAATATAAATGATAGATACCCATCATTTTCTTTATCGATGTATTTAATTTAATCCATGAAATTAAACTACTTAGATTTTATAAAAAGTGCTTGTTTAACATATAATGGCGCCTTAATCGTCTTCCAATCTCATTTGCCCTTCCTCTCTCTTCTCTGGATAGCTCAATGATAGATCATACCCATCAGGAAACCTCGAAAGATTACCCAAGGAATCACCAATTAAAGTCACAATAAAATCCATAACTTATACAGTGATGCATAAGTCACATGCTCGTGCTCCCAATAATTCCTCATAGTCTTAATATTTTTCTTTTTGTAAATACACACCATATCAACAAGTAGCCTTGAATACTTGTTTCAAATACAAAAAATACCTTACTCTTAGTCTTAGTCTTATGAAGCTCCTAAATAAATCCAAGCTATTCAATCAATTTTATGATTATTTAAAACTGTTTGTTAACAATAAAATACTTGTAGACCCAAAAAAATAATTTAAAAAATTAAGAATTGTAGTTTTATCATATGCCGTCCATCCGATTAGCAATGATTTGTATTTTAATTATTATTTCAATTGGCATGTAGCTAACATGTATTCTAAAAATAAAAATCAATTATTCTATTGTCAAATCAGTGGTCAAAAATCAAATTCATGAAGCGTGAAGCCCCAAACTTTTATCTTATATTTCACAATAAATTTTAAAGATCTAAAGGGGTAAAATTTAAAAATAATTTTTTTATAATTTTTCTTATAGATTTAAGATGTTTTATGAAGTGTAGGGTTACAAGGAAGAAAAATAAAAAATAAAAATCGGAAATTCCGGCGGGCCTCCCTCTGGTAGTTATGGGCTTTGTAAAAGTGCCAGGTTTACCTGGGGCGAACCTGCACATGGAGCTAGGACAAGTGGAGGCCACATTTGCACTGTCCTGGCGGAACTAGAGCCCACAAAGGTCCTTGGGTTAGGTGGCCGGACCCAATGAATGGCGATGGGCTGGCAAGCTCTGCGATAAGCGCTGCACTGAGCCCGCTCAGATCGCTACGCACAGAACGTGGGCGGGGGCCTTCATGCAGGGATCTTGATGCGTCAGAACAGGTAGGGGAGAATTTTGGGGCGTTTATCTTTAGTGCCCCTATCTCCAATTGGCAACTATGATCGACTTGCAAATTTATAGAATTACATTTTATGATGTTTTCTTCAAAATGAACGGTTTGGATTCATAAGTAAAGATTCATTTGTAAAATTAGAAGTTATACATTGAAATTGTTGAATACTCTGGTCTCTAGGCCACCATTTTATCACTTGATTCTAGAATTTTCAAATAGAATTTATTTGTCAAGGAAAATACATTTTCTTTTATGATAATAACAATAGTATGATTAGATGATGAAAATTTTTGTGGGTACAAAATTTTTTCATTAAAGGTACATTTAGTGATGAGAAAAAAATAACCAATTTTTTTCTTTTACTTTTTCTCACCCCTTTAATACACCTTTTGATGGTATTGATACATAACTATTTAGCAACTCTTATTTTTCAGTTTATATTTTTAATTATTATTTTACATCTTTTAATATAAAAAGTATATCAATTTTATTTTTATTCACTTTATTTTTAATTATTATTCTCTATCATATTATAATATATTAATCCCCTTTTTTATTTTTTTCACATCCTATTTTTTTTCATTTTTTCCCATTCCCAAATGCACTCTAGATATAACTAATCTAATCACCACATTTTTTCTCAGTATCTATCTTTTTAATTAAAAAGCTTACTCACTTATTTTTTAAACATTATTTCCAATCCAAACAGTCCTTGAGAAAAGGCGCTATGACGACGAACAACTGCTCAGGATCTTCACGGGGGTATTTGGACGAATTCACACTTATACATTAGTATGTGTATTTACTACAAACACTAATATTCCGTTTAAGCAGCAAACATACCTATATTTCAATTATAATACAAACTTTTTAATATTTTTAATTATTTATTGCTTCCCCTCCTTCATCGACTTTTCTAATATAAACCACTCATCATATTATTTTATAAACCACTCATCATATTATT
>JAYJMB010003187.1:62654-108514 GCA_036873735.1 Pouteria campechiana
TGAATTTTAAATGTTTACATTATTCCTTGCTGGAAATCTTGTTATAAGATATTTTGATAATGATCATGATTTGGTTTAAATGTTACTCTTTAATACTGCTTAACTCCATCGTGCAGAGCTAAATCCAAATGCAAAACCTAGAAGCAGAATAAGAGAGGAAAATATAAATCCTTGAGAGAATCTGGTCATCGAGGAAGTTGCAATTGCTCAAACACATCTTCCTCATTTCCAAAATTAAAAAAAAAGAGAGAGGATATATTTAGTGCTTGAGGCTTTTGCTAATGTGAGGTATGGGAAGGTTGAGATGTTATGCAACTATAAGG
This sequence comes from Pouteria campechiana, assembly GCA_036873735.1. Lineage (NCBI taxonomy): Eukaryota > Viridiplantae > Streptophyta > Magnoliopsida > Ericales > Sapotaceae > Pouteria > Pouteria campechiana. The sequence continues at coordinate 62,978 of JAYJMB010003187.1, forward strand.
TTATTTTCAGAACTTGAACCCACACCATCAAGGAAGCAAGAACCTTAGTTAAAAGTAGAAAATAAAAGATGGAATCAGTTACTTGTCAATTTGGGGAATTTTGAAATTTGCTTTTAAAGCAAAATTAATTTAGGTCTGTTTGGAACAATGATCGCAAACTCAAAAATTTTTTGAAAAATTTTACCAAAAATTTTGATTTGGAAAGCTGGCAAAATGTTCTCGCTTGAGAACAATGGATTTTTTCCTGGTTAGGCGAAATTATCGAGAAAATGGGAAAATTTCCCCAAAATCTCAAAATAAAAAGGATTTCTCACCGAAATTTTTGTTTACAGCAACATCTTGTCAAAAATTTTGACGAGAACTTAGGAATAAAATTTGAAAACCCTAAAAGTAGCCATAAAATTTTTCAAAATGCACTTTCACCTCCCAAATACCCATTTTCGAAACACCCATTGACGAATTTTCAAGAAAAAAACCACATTTAGGCAGTGAATTTGAAGTTCGGACATTTGTAGCAAGGCTGTCCTCTTCCATTTCTGTGATTTTAAGCTTGAATTGATTTTTCAGCTTCGAAATCACAAATGGATACTTTGAAATCCATTTTTCGTTGGGACTTACATGGATTTGGGAGCTTGAATCTGATGCACAAAGTAGCAACTTCCCTCTCTTCTAACAATAGTAAGTTGCAACGACACTGTGTTGACTTTTTGGCCTCTAAATTGAGCCCATTCCTTTTTAAATATGGCTGGGAGCAATCAAAATCCATTTTCGAATGGATACGTGGTGAAATAGTGTTGAAAACACATTGGTGTGGTGGGTAGCAACATCGATTCCATTTGTCCCTTGCTAAAAATTGACGTGGCGCATTTTCCATCCAAACTGTGCATACGTGTTGGGATTTTCACCCATTTGGGCTCCCAATCAACAGTAAAAGGTTGGTTTTTGTCTTATTCTTTGAAGTTTTTTGGGGCAAACGCATATAATTTGTTGATAATGGTGATTTATCATCATTTATTAGTAATTTTGTTGTAAATTTTTCATTATATAAATTAGAATAAGTTTTAGATTGGAATCTTTTAAAAACTTCTAAAACATCTGAAAATAGATTTTTTTAAATTATTTGATTTAAATAATATAAATGTTATTTAACAGCAATAAGAAAAAACTATGTTGTTGCTTATCATATAATTATTCATAAAGCTTGTTTTTAACTTATGCATTGATATTTTTGTAAGTTATAAAAATAAATGATTTATATTATAATTTTAGAAATTAAGTTATTAAAATTTTGATATATAGATATTTATAAAATTACTAATTAGAGTTGTAAATACATGCACAGATATTTTAGGTGTAAAAAATATGATTTTTTTTGTTGAAATTATATTATATAACTTGTTTTAATTATTTTACAACATTATTGTCTTTATTTACAGGTTCAATATGTCGGGCTCAAGTACTAGAAAAAACGGTAAAACTAAGTAGTGGGATATTGCTTAGGAGCATGGAAAGCTATTAAAGGAGTATCCAAATAGAGCAGAGTGTATTTTTGTGGTCAGAAAATGAAGTCTTGGGGTGTTATAAGATTGAAGGAGCATTTAGCTAAAAACGGTATAAAAATGCTAAAAATTATCCTAAGGTGCCCCCGGAAGTTGGAAAGTTGATGAAGAGAGTTTTATTGCAAGGAGTAAGCTTTTGGGAGTTAAGAAAGTAGCATGAGAGCAAGCTTTCGGGAGTCAAGAAGGTAGCATAAGAGAAATATTTCTGAGAAATTATATGGATTTCTAAATAACGTGGATGTTGATGATGATAAGGATGATGAGGAGAATGATTGTGATATGAAAAGAGCTATGCATGCTTCCAGATTGGAGCAATGAGAGAGGGGGCAAATGACTCGGCAAGAGGGGAATAGATTAATGTTTCATGAGTCTGTTAGGGAGACTGATGATAGTAGTCGAGGTGGTGTAAATGGTGGAATGATGGGATATTTTAGTCATATTAAGAGTGTGAAAATAGTTGAACCTAAATTGTATAGGCGAGTGGGTGGAGTACAGAAGAAAATAAAAGAAATGTTTAATAAGGTAAGGGACAATGTTTCATAGCTTGGAAAATTTGGATCAAAGTTTTTTTTTTTTACAATGCAATTCTAGCACATGCAGCAGATACAATTGCATTTAAGAACTTTGTAGCTATTGTTCAAAGAGGGGAGATATGTAAAATCCTCCACAAGAAGGGACATTTATGGAAAGTATTTGAAGAAAGAGGTGACAGAGATAAATGACTGGATCAATAGTCAAAAGCATCATTGGGATATTTAGGGGTTACCATTATACGTGATGAATGGATGGGCCCAACAAAAATGTCCATAATAAATTTTATGGTATATTGTAGAGGGATATCAACATTCATAAAGTCAGTAGATGCCTATTACATTAAGCAGGAATTAGAGAAAATGATTGAATGAGTTGGTGCAGATTGTGTAGTACAGATTGTTATTGATACTGGGAGTGCTTATATAAAAGCTGGGGAAACACTAGAAAAAAGAAATTCTTTATATTAGATCCCTTGTGCTGCACATTGTATTGATTTGATACTAGAAGATATTGATTGTCGTCCAATTGTGCAAAAAACAATAAAAAATGCACGTACAGTGACCAAGTTTATATATAAAACTATAGTTGGGTTCTTTCTATGTTTCATATGACATCTGGATATGATAGAGAGATTGTTTGTCCTGGTAAGACGAGATTTACTACAAGTTATATTATATTGGAAAACTTGTATAAGGCTCATCAAGCCCTCATCATAACTTTCAAATTGGACGATTGAAGTGCCTCAAAATATAAAAAGACGGTAAAGGGGAAGAGAACATAGGATATTATTATAACAACTATATTTTGGGATCGTGTGAGATGGGTATTGGGCATACTGGAACTTATTTACCGAGTTCTAAGTACAATAGACAATGAAACATATCCATCCATGGGTTCTATGTATTGGTCCATTTGCTTTATGATGCAAGTAATCAAAGAGAACAATCTCAAGGGTCTAGATTGGGTTTTGTAGATTATAGAGGCTCTTTGGGAGGGCATGCTAAGTCGTCCCTACATGTTGCTGGTAAATATGTGATTTATTTAATAAGTCCAATTTCATCGAATATGTGTAGAAATTTTTTATTTACATTAATTAACTTAAATTCTATTTTTTGCTATTTATTATTTAAATCCCAAGTATCATTATGAGCGGCATCTAGGTCAAGATGCGCAGCTTGGCACTTCTGTTTTTAAAGTGTTTGAAAAGCTTTTTCTCAACAATTCCATTAACGGAGATCTTATAAGTGAGGTAATCGTATACAACTTAATACAGTTTTATTATTTCAAAGATAGTTTGTTAATTAAGAATTGCATATTAATAATATTTATTTTTTTCAATGTTATAGTTGACGCACTTCCAAGATATGAATGGGTTATTTGGGATGAATGTAGCAATCCAATCAAGAAGTATGCTATGTAAGTAAATCATAGTGATTTAATCATATGTTGTTTACTTTTTTATTTTAAATCATTAATAAATCTAAATTTCCTTTTATAATGAATGGTGGAATTATTATGGGATGGAAACACCAAATTCGAGACTATTAGCATGTAGATTAATGAGCCAAATGGTATTTTCATCCCTGTGTGAGCATAATCGGAGTACATTTTCTTTGATTCATACATGCAAAAGAAATATGTTAGGATACAAGAGGCTATAAGATTTGGTATTCTATCATTATAATATGCCGCTTTAGGAACGATGTCCTCTTAAAGATCCATTTAGTATGCCGCTTTTGGAACGATTGCTTCGATTTGAAGAAAGCCCTCTTGAAGATCCATTGGATTCAATGATGATAGGGCATTACGCTCACTTGGAGAAAGATGATAAAAGAGAGGACCTTTTATATGAGCGATTAAGGTTCAATGATTTAGATACTGGAGATGGAGGGCCAAAACCTACTATTGCTAATATAGCTCACGAATAAAGAGTAAATGTATAAAGAATATCGGAAGGGGAGAGAACCTCAATAGATGACTTTGATCAATTGACAAGATCCTGAAGCATTACTCAATCAACCATAAAGTTTTCTTTGGGAACAAAAAGTGGTGGTGGTAATGGTGATTATGGTGGTGATGATTATAAGAGTGGTTGTATGGGTGAAACTTTAAGTAGGCAAAGGCCTCTTAGTCCATTCACTGGAGAAGCAGACTTCCAACTTGCTACGCAAGATAATGATCATAATGCACTACCGTCTGTGAGATCCTATGTGAGAAAGTATGGAACTAAAAGAAAGTGGCCTTTACAGAAGAGGATGACTTGGTAGATGGTATGACTGCAACATCTATTGATATGTATAGTAATGAGCAGAGCTCTAGTTATGAGTATACACCATATGGCTATTATGTTGAAGATTACTTTCAAGAATCTCAACAATCTTATTTCGGAGATTCCGAATATTATTCTCAACATGTTTATGACTAGATACTATACCACTTGGATAGCGGAATTGAAACATCTTCATCTTCTATCCCTGGGTTATAAAATTTATATCCAAGTGATTTCTATGGTCATTAAGAGGAACCACAAGAGAAAGTCCACATGGATGATGAAATTAACGAACCTGCACGAGTTTTTTTTTTGTGGTGAGGTATAGTGATAACATGATTTCATATTATATGCATATATTTAACAACTTTGTATGACTTAAATCTCCCATTTAGTAGTATTTCACAGTAGATATCTACTTTATATATTCTTGCGTTATTGGTATGTTTTCTTTATGTTGTATATGCTGACATTTAAAGTGATGTTTTTTTGTTTTAAATGCGAATTCAGATTTATCATGATTTATTATTAAGTTTTATGGAAAATTTCATAAATTTTCTTTATTTTTTATTTTTTTTATATTTTGCGAAAAAGTTTGGTTAAATTATTGGTAATTTCTCCAAAATTAGCGAAAATTTTCCCTTTAGGCTTAGCAAAATTTCCTCTCTTAGCGAAACTGCAAACACTAGTTTGGAATTGGGAAAAGAAGAGAAAAAAGTGAAACTTTGGAAAGGTGAAGGAATAGAGAAAATGATATGATAGGATAGAAGATAATTATTAAAAATAAAGTGAATAAAATAAAATAGATAAACTTTCTTTATTGAAAATGATAGGGGTAGTGATAGGAAATAATATAGTTGATAATAAGGAAAAATTAAGGTTATTAGGTAGGAAGATGTCACATAAATAGGCATCAAAGTGGAGCCCTCTATAACTGACTAAGTGTTATTAAAGACACCATTTCAGTGAACCTTGTTAGAATACCCAACAATGGGCATGTGAAGGTTGAGAAAGAAAGCGTGATTGATTAGAAAAATTCATATATAGGCAGCATAGCTATTTATATTTTTCATCATAAAGTTTATTCTATGGCCAAGTGAATCATAGATTTCTTTATGCTTGGAAGTCACTTATAGCCTTTTCTCTTCTTAGGATTTTCACATTTGTGGAGACATCATTCACTCTCTAGTAAACTTTAGGAAACTATTACATTATATTACCTGTATAAGATAAGTCATAGGATAAATAATAATCATGCACAGGCTCATTGGGCTTTGGAAATGGAAGATATTTAAATCTAATGATTTTTATTGTGACTTGGATTTTGGAAGTATTTTCTTAGGTCTTCTAGAGGAGCCATGGTTATGATGCTATTGCAAACAATTGAGAACCTGTACTAACTTGTAGGGAGTGTTCAGATAGGTGGAAGTCTTGTGAGATTCTAGGCAGGTGAAACAGGTGGAGGATAAAGGCAACAGGTGGTCTAGCTCAATGTTCACAATTTCACTGAAAGGGAAAATTTTGCTAAGTTGAAAAAGAAAAAATTTCACTAATTTCAAAGAAATTGTCGATAATTTTGCCGAACTATTTTGCTAAAATACAAAAAGAATAAAAAAAATACAAAAAAATTGAAAATCTTACAAAAAACTTTATAATAAATCATGATAAATTTGAATTCACATTTAGAACAAAAAACATCACTTTAAATGTCAACATATACTACATAAAAGAAACATACTAATGATGCAAAAGCAGATAAAGTAGATATTTACAATGGAATACTACTAAATGAGAGATTTAGGTCAGTATATAATATGAAACATGTTATCACCATACTTCACCACTAAAAAGAAATTCGTGCAGGCTCGTTAGTTTCATTATTGATATGGACTTTCTCTTATGCTTCCTTCCAATAACCATAGAAACCACTCGGATATAAGTTGTATAACTCATGGTTAGAAGATAAAGACGCTTCTGTTTCACTATCCGGTTTGTAGGGTGTCTGGCCATAAAACTATTGAGAATAATATTCAGAATCTTCGACATAAGATTGTTTAGATTCTTAATAATAATCCCCAATATGATAGTCATAAGGTGTATACCCACAATTAGATCTTTGGTCATTACTATCCATACCAAAAGAGGTGGCAGCCATACTTTCTACCAAGTCATCCTCTTCTATAAGGGCCACCTTTTTTTATTCTCATACTTTCTCACATAGGATCTCATAGGCGATCGTCTATCATGATCTTTATCTTGCATAGCATGTTGGAAGTTTGCTATTGCTGTAAATGACTTAAGAGGCCTTCGAATACTTGAAGTGCCACTCATACTACCATTCCTATAATCATCACCACTACTACCACCACCATCATCCTCATCATCACTAGCATCACCCCTTTTCGTTCTTGAAGAAGATTTTGTGGTTGATTGAGTAGTACTTCAAGATCTTGTCAATGGATCAAAGTCATCTATTGGGTTTTCTCCTCAAATATGTGTACATTTACCTTTTGTTCACGAGCTATATTGCCAATAGTAGGTTTTGGCCCCCTATCTTCAGTATCTAAATCATTGGACCGTAGCCGCTCATACAAAGGGTCCTCTCTTTCATTATCTTTTTCTAAGTGAGTGTAATGCCCTATCATCAGTAAGTCTAATGGATCTTCAAGAGGGCTTTCTTTAGATCGAAGCAATCGTTCTCAAAGCCGCATATTATAATGACAGAATACCAAATCTTATAAGCCTCTTGTATTCTAACTTGTTTCTTTTGCATGTATGAATCAAAGAAAATGTACTCTAATTATGCTCACATAAGGATGAAAATACCGTTTGGCTCAGTAATTTACGTGCCAATATTCTCAAATTTAGTGTTTCCATCCCATAATAGTTTCACCATTCACCTATGAAAGGAAATTTAGATTTATAAATGATTTAAAATAAAAAAGTAAATAATATATTATTAAATTACTATCCTTTACTTACATGGCATAGCTTTACTTCTTAATTGGATTACTACATTCGTCCTAAATAACCTATTCATATCTTGGAAGTACACCAGCTATAACATTGAAAAAAATAAATATTATTAATATGCAATTTTTAATCAACAAACTATCCTTGAAATGATAAAACTGTATTAAGTTGAAGATCTCCAACAGTGAGATTTTTGGGGAAAAACTTTTTAAACACTTTAAAAACCGAGGTGCCAAGCTGGGCATCTTGACCTAGATGATGCCCATACTGATACTTGGGATTTAAGTAATAAGCTATAAAAATTAAAATTTAAGTTAATGTAAATAAAAAAAATTCTATACTTATTTGATGAAACCGGACTTATTAAATCACATATTCACTAGCAACATCTAGTGATGACTTAGTATGCCCTCCTAAAGAGCCTCTATAATTTGCAAAATTCAATCTACACTCTTGAGATTGCTCTCTTTGATTCTTGCATTATAAAACGAATGGACTAATACCTAGAACCTATGGATGAATATGTTTATTATCTACTGTACTTAAAACTCCGTAGATAAGTTCCAGTATGCCAAATACCCATCTCACACGATCCCAATATATAGCTGTCATAATAATATTCTATGGTCTCTTCCCCTCTACCGTCTTTTTATATTTTGAGGCACTCCACTCATCCGATTTAAAAGTTGTGATAAGTGCTTGATGAGTCTTGTACAAGCTTTCCAATGCAATATAATTTGTAGTAAAAATCTCGTCTTACCAGGACGAGCAATCTTTCTATCATATCCAGATGCCGTATGAAATATAGAAAGAACCCAACTATGGTTGTATATAAACTTGGTCACTGTACGTTCATTTTTTATTTTTTTTGCATAGCTGGACGACAACCAATATCTTTTAGCATGATCAATACAATGTGTAGCACAGGGGATCCAATATAAAGAGTTTCTTTCATCTAGTGTTTTCCCAACCTTTTTATAAGCAGTCCAACTATTGGTAACAATCTGTACTACATGATTTGCACCAACTCATTCAATCATTTTCTCTAATTCTCGCTTGATGTAATGGGCATCTTTTACATATACCGATGCATCTACTGACTTTATGGATACTGATATTCGTCTACAGAATATCATAAAATTTATTATGGACATTTTTGTTGGGCCCGTCTATCCATCATAGATAATGGTAACCCCATAAGTATCCCAATGATACTTTTGACTATTGATCCAGTTATTTATCTTTGCCATCTCTTCCTAAAATACTTTCCATAAATTTCCCTTCTGGTTCCCTCTTTCTTTGAGCAATAGCTACGAAGTTCTTAAATGCAACTGTATCTACTGCATCTGCTGGAACTCCGTTGTAAAAAAAAAAAAATTTTATCCAAACTTGTCAAGCTGGCCAACATTGTTCCTTCCCTTATTGAACTTTTCTCTTATTTTCTTTTGTACTCTACCCATTTGCCAATACAATTTAGGTTCATCTATTTTCATACTCTTGCTATATCCAAAATATCCTATAATTCAACCCCCTTCACAACCCCCAATACCTCCACCACCTCTACTACCACCACCAACATCTCTAACAGACCTCTGGAATATTGGCCTGTTCCTCTTTAATTTGTTCATTTGCTCTGCTTCTCATTGCTCCGCTTTAGAAGTATTTATAGCTCTTCTTTTGTCATGATCATCTTCCTCCCCACCTTCTTCATCATCAACATCCACTACATATAGAAATCCATATAAATTTTCAGAAATATTTCTCTCACTTTCCTTCATTGATTCTCTATAACTCACTCTAACAACTAAAAGTCTTTTCATCATCTTTCTTATATCGGGAGGCACCTTAAGACAATTCTTCACATTTTTATACCATACAGCCAAGTGCTCTTTCAATCGAGTAATGCTACTAGACTTTATTTGTTGGCCACAATAATGAATTCTGCTCCATTTCGATACCCTTCCAATGATCTTTCATGATCCTAAGTCACATCTTGCAGTTTTGTTTTACTACTTTTCCTGAAATCAGACATATTATACCTGAAATAAAAATATTGATAAATATCATAAACTCATAATTTATTTCTAAATTGTAAATAATCATTATTATAAGCTATTTAAGTAAATAAAATGGTTGAAATATACTTTATGTTTTTAAAAATATGAATAATATTTTTTTATGATAAATTATGTAAAAAAATCTCAAAAAATTTAAAAATTAAAACTCCATCTCCAAACTTTATATACCAAAATACAAGGCTATAGATGATTGTATTACATAATATTAAAGTTAAAAATTAATGAAAAATATTTATTTATATACAAAAATATAAATATTATACATTTTCGAGCCTCTCAAAATATCCAAATCATTCCATATATTTTTTGCAATCAAAATATGATATTTACAACAAATAAATAAAAAAAGCCTAAAAATCCGTTTTTATGAAAACAAATGTATTTTCATCCCTAAAAAAGCAAAAAAAAGGGCTTCAAGCCATGCACGTGCCAATCGATTTTCCCTTGCAAGGTTTCGATGCCTTTCTTGCTGAGAAATTATGCCCAAATCGAGTTTGTGTTTGTGAATATGAAGATCCAAAAAAACCCATCACGTTGTCGGCTAGGGATTTCTCCCTAGATGCAAAAAACTTAGATTTTGGTATTCGAATCCACCATAGATCTCATTGAAAATGAGTTTTGGATCTTATAGGAAGGATTTCGAAACCCAAAAGTGAACTTAGAGGAAGATCTCTCCAACTTGAAAGCCGCCCACCACGCCGTCAGATTTGCAAGCTCAAATCGGAGGATCAATGATGTGTTTAGGGGAGAAAAACTCACAATGGAGGGTTTGAAAATCACTTCTCAAGCCCTTGGGAGTGCTTTCTGGAAGGTAGGAAGTGTCTTGCAGCCGAGTTTTGCTTTTTTCCTAATGTTCAGCATGTGCTCGAGAATATCTTGCGAAATTCGACAAAATATTGAGAAATTGAACAAAATCTCGAGAAAATGGGGATAATTTTGTGCTTTGGGAGATAATTTCAAAATTATCTCCTAATCTGCAAAAATCCATGTTTTCAGAGCGAAAATGTCTCACCGGGTTGGAGAAACGAAATTTTTGGTGATAATTTCGATAGTGCAAACACTAGTCCAGCTTTTTGGTAATTCAAGATCCAGGAAGAAGTGGATTGCATTTATGTTGGATCTTATGAATAACAGTGACTTCCTTACTCATGATTGCATTGTAGTAGCAAGATAGATGGGCCCACATCAGGTTGTGTAGTAATGATGAATGGAGTGCTCCCAAGCAGGGTGTGGGCCTTGCTAGTTCAGGCATGGCTGATCATGTTAGTTCAACTACGGCAGATGGACAAACAGACAATAAGAGCTTGTAGAATGGATGTTGACACTAGGTTTGCCTTCATTTTGGCTTGCAGAATTTCAGCCAAATTAGATATTGTTAGGTTTGACTATGCTGTATATTCCATAGCCCCATTGGGCATAGTTTACGTGTTGTCCTATAAGCCATCTTGTGTAGGTTTTATAATAAGTCATTTCTCTTGGGTTTCCTAGAATGTGATATGATATCTTTATGAGTAAAAAAGGCAGGAAAGAGAAAAATAAAGTAATTTCTAAGCATATTGAAATTTATAATTTTCTCTTAGTCTCGAAGTAGACTTTAAACCCAATTGTGTAAATAACTGTGTTGCTTATGTGTTTGATTTTGCATTATTGATTGCACATGCTTTCTCAACTCTTGTAAGGAGATCAAATTTTGTTTCGGGTTAGTTGTTGTTTGTAGCCTTGTTTCACTTTAGGAAAGACCTATGAATCAACTTGGGTAAGGTAAGGTTGGTTGAAAGTGGTTTGAAAAGGCAAGTGGATTATCGGCAGAGTTAGAAGACTGCACCAAACAAGCTTAGTCAGGTTCCAATAGCAGATGTTAGCAGGATTGATGTCAATTTAGTGGATCTCTTCTTGCAAGAATTGATGCAGAGAAATTGAAGAGAGAGCATGGATTCATTTGAGCAGCCAACAGGAATTGTCAAGAGCATTTGGATTTATTTCTGATACCAACAGATTCAGCAATTTGTGAAGTTACCAGATGTTTTGGATGTACCTATGGATGGTTTCTAGTTTTGCAAGTCGCTCCAATTCTACAATATGCCCTTATTGCCTTAGGATCAAATCTATCTTTCCCTTAGGGATCAATTCCAATTCTGAAATCCTTCTCCATGGAGTTTATTAGGTTTGATAGGGTAGTAATCAGATGATGGTAGGGATGGGGATTATTAAGTTGTGGAGGAAGCAAACATTGTGAGATAAGGAGTGGAGTTACAGAAGCCGATGCATGGCTCATGGGCAAAAGTCTTAATGCCAATGTAGAGGATGGCCAACCTTTACTTGAATAGAACCACCAAGTTGGAGCCAAGGAAGCAGGTGAGTTATTATCTCATGGAGTTCAATTCATTTGCTTTGAAAGGAGAAAGATGAACAACATTTTCATTAGCATAGAGGGACAAAGAAGATTTCTGATTAAGGTGCCTAGTGGAATACTGGTTGAGGTGGATTCCTAATTGTAGCCTTGAACTAGAGGATATAATGGTGATAGTTGGTAGAAAGATAATAATAGATATGGATTCAGGGTATTTGTACTACCCAAATTTGAATTGTGTTGGAACTCAAGTGGCAAATCTAGTCATGGTCATGGAGGCGAAACAAACCAATACAAGCCACGTGGGGCGTTGCTGCTCTTTTTAACAAAGGCGGCTCCAATGGGTGCATGCATGATGATTTCAATTTGATTATCTTGGGCTTGAATCTCAATACCAAAGAACAATTCCAACAACCAATTTGTATCCAAGTTGTTATCTTCCACTTTTATTTTTGATTGATTTTAAATTTCATGAACTAACCTTCTTAACAACTTATAAAGATTTGAGGAAGTGAAAGGTGACATTGGAATATGTCTCTTTGCACTTTGTTTTCTTGGTTTACATAATTACCTAGTGATGCTATAATGTGCTATCATGTAAAAAGTTAGCGAGGTTGCAAACAATTATTAGAGAGGAAATTGTTGAGTGTTTTTTTCATCAAAATTCTTCATATCTTTGGTTACCTTAGAACCATTGTAAGTCCTAAACCTTTTTAACTAAAGCATTCTGCTTAGTTGTTTGTACTCCCTCAATCTTCTTGTATTTCTAATCCTATATGTTGCATTTAGTCCCTTGGGCCACATAATGCATTACTTTTGCATTAATGTTGCATCTTGGTCAAAGGATGATGAAATAAAATGAAAAAAAAAGAAGACCATCATCATCAAAATCTTTTTTCCACCTAAATGAGGTTAGCTACATGGATTTTGTTGCATCATTCCTATTGATTTTTAGTTATGTCCTCATTAAGACTAAGTATTTTCATATCTTTTGTAATAACCTCTTACCATTGTTCTTTGGCCTTAAGTTTTCTTATAGCTATCTATTTTGATAAATTCATTCCTCCCAACTGGTGCCATTTCTAATCTTTGTTTGACATGCCCAGTGTTAGTAGTTTTAAAGTTGCGAAATTTTCGTTGATAATTTCGTTTTGGTCTTCTAATGAAATGTTTTCGACAATGAAAGATGGAAATGTAAAGCTTTAGGAGAAAATTTTGAAATTATGGAGAATTTTTTGAAGATTTAAGAGAATTTTTGAAATTATGGAGAAATTTTTGAAAAATAATGAAAATGGGGGAAAAATACTAAAAAATTGAAAATCTTAGAAAAACATGCCCTATTCTCTAGTTAATTCCTCTTGTTTTTGTTCCAAACCCATATACATCTTTTCAAAAGCCATGTCCGACTCTACTAATATTTTTTCTTCAAAAAAGCCAAATTTAAGCCTTTGATTCACATAGATTTAAGGTGTATAACAGTTTTTCATCAACAGTGGCAGCTTGTATAAACCTCAAATCTGATTTTTGTGTTTTGAAAATCATCTCTCCAATTGTGGGTTTATTGTAGGTAGTCGGATTTCCCTCAAAATCGAGTTTTGGGTTTCAAAATCCATCTCTAAAGTAATTAATCTCACTTCTGACTAAATCTAATTTCTTTGCAAAGACAAAAGTCAACATCTGTTGAGAATCTTACAAATCTATATACGAAAGTACTATAGCAGTTCTTCTTCTTCTTCCCTAGTCTTTGAAATCCATTCCTGGGAAAGGTTTTGGAGGGTTTAAAGCTCTGATTTCACCCATAAAGTCATTAACCAACAATAGCATGTAATAAAATGTAGTTTTTTTCCACACAAAGAGCTTTGTTATTATGTAAACAAAACTTTTTGTTAATATATTTTTATTTTTTAATATATTTTTAATATGTTCAAAGAATAAAAGTTGTGAAATGATTTTTTTATTTTAAAAGTTGTAAAAACATATGATATTTATATTTTCTTAAAATAAATGGTTTATATATTTTTAAAAAATCATGTTATTAAAATTATGGTAGATAAATATTTATAAAATTACTCATTAAAAGATGTATAATTAGAGTCTTATGCACAAATTGTTTAGGTGTAAAAAAGGATTGTGTCTCTCTTGTTGAAATATTTTATTGTAACTAGTTTTAACTATTCAACAACATTGTTGTCTTTATTTATTTATAGGTGATAGCATAATTTTAGAATATTTTTTGTTTATAATTTACATTATTTGCATATGTCGAACAACTTTGTGTGACCTAAATCTCTCATTTAGTAGTATTTTACGTTAGAAATCTACTTTATCGGTGTTTGTGTCATTGATATGTTTACTTTACTTCTTATATATTAACATTTAAAATGATGTTTTTTATTTTAAATATAAAATTAGATTTATCATGATTTATTAAGATGTTTTATGGAAAAATTTATAATTTTTCTTTATTTTTTTATTTTTTATATTTTATCAAAAAGTTTCGGTTAAATTATTGATAATTTCTCTGAAATTAACAAAAATTTTACTTTTTGGGCTTAGTAAAATTTTCCTTCTCAGCGAAACTACGAATGCTGGACATGCCGCTAAAGATAGAAGAATTATTTTCCTGGGTTTACATAAAAATAGCACATTTGAGAATATAAAATTAGATTGCAAATGAGAAGGATGTCAAAGAAGCCCTTCAAAGTCTGGAATGGGCAAAGCTCTAGGGCGTATTAATATACTAAGCAAGTTTGAAAGTTTATGGAAGATCTTTGTTTAAATCAGTTAATGAATCTATATAATAAGATCATAATATTGAAGGGAATAATATGCAAGAATAAATGAGATTTACAAAGTCATATTAACTATTGATAAAGTTTATGAGCCACACTATGAAGCTCTGCAAAAGAGTAATTGATCAAAGGTTAAAGCATTAGACAAATGTATCAGAAAATCAATGTGGGGATATGCTAAGAAGATCAACTATTGGAGTTTTATTCTTACTTAGGCAATTAATGGAGTAATATAGAGAAAAAAGGAAAAATCTTCATATGGTTTTTATTGACTTGGAAAAAAGTGAATGATAGGATTTTTAGGGAATTAATATCACATTTGTTGCAAAAGAGAAGCTTATTAAGAAATATATTGATAGTATTAGAAATATGTTTGAGGTAGCTATAACAAATGTGAGGATTATGAGTGAAGGAACAATTGAGTTTTCAATTGCTGTAAATTTACATCAAGGCCCTGCACAAAGCCTTCATGTGTATTTAATTTGGTCATGGATGAGCTTACTCGACATTTATTAGAAAAGTTGCATTGGTGTGTGCTGTTTATAGATGATATAGTTTGATAGATGAAACATGAGAAGGCATAGTGTAAATTTGAAATTAGCTAAACAGATAAATGGTAGAACTCTTTTAAATTCAAGAATTTTAGAATTAGTCAAACTAAAGCTCAATTAGAACAAATGAAATTTTAACAACAATTAGTATATAAATGCTGAGTTGATAAAGATTTAGAACAAACTAGATTTGAACAACAATAGGTATATAAATGATGATTTGGTAAAGATGGCAGGTTAAGTAGTACTAGAAAGTGACCATTGTAGGAATCTATGATTAATAGTTCAGGGAAGTGGAGGGGATCGATTAGTACTCTACACAGAGAATTCAAGTTGGATGGAAGAAGTGATGTTTTGCTTAAAGAATTTTATTTGACTGCTAAGCACTAATCAAATTAAAAGGAAAATTTTATAGGATATCTATAAGATTGTCTATAGTCTATTGTGTAGAGTTCGCAGTTAGAAAAAGAAAACAACAGATCCATAATATGGGCATACTGAAAGTGAGGATGTTGAGGTGTATGTGTGGCCAAACCAGAAATGAAGTCATTCAAAATAATCTATAGGTAAACTTATAAGATGAGGGAAAGTGGAGTTGGTGTGTTCATGTTGCCATGGAGAGCAAGAACTACCCTTAGCTAGGTAGTAGAAGACCATATAATAGAGAAAGATGAATGTCAATAGGAATGTGTTTAAAGGTCATTCGGAAAGATATGTACATTTTTGGGTAGTGTGAAATATGCAAATTTTTTAAAGACTTTGCTGTGTATAATTCATGCATGTTTATTTCAGAGTGGGCTATGCATATTTTACTAAGACTTTATTGTAGATAATTCATGCACTGTATTTGCAGCCTGATGCCTTCTTATATTTTTTGATACTGATATACAGGTATTTGGAGCCTTTATCTATTGCTTTGGAAAATGAAAAGTGGTCACTTGTGCATCCTTTGCTATCCTCCTCTTATATTGGATATGGAATGTCCAGCTTGAAAGAAGTAAATTATTTCTTTGTTCATTTCCTCCTTGACTTCTGTCCACTATTTCATTAAATAGTCAAATGATTTCAAAATTTTTGACAATTCCTCGAAAGGTAGATGATTTCAAAGCATGTGATAGGTTCTCTTATTAATTAGAGTGCAAAACACTCAGGGTGCATTTGGGAATAGGGAAAAGATGTGGGGAAAAAAAGGAATATGGAAAAGTGAGGGAAAAGAGAAAAGTGATGTGATTTGATAAAAGGTAATGATTAAAGATAAAGTGAATAAAGACAAAATATGAAAATATGCGAAATAATGATTGGAAATATAGGTAATAATGAGGAAAAGGACGGTTTTTAGGTACTTAAGATGTCAAATCATATGAAAAGGTATTGAAAAAGGTGGAAAAAATTTTCACTTTTTTTCCCTTATTACCAAACACACCCTCAGAGTGCTTGAAATCTAAGAAAAAACTCCAAAATGAGAATGTGTCACTTGGCACATCGTCATGGTGTGTTTCCTAAGCCTTCTGTTTATAAGTTCCATGTGTTCAACTGAAGACATGCTTGCATATACACATTGAAGGATGCAATGGAGCTAGACCAGCTTATTAGCTATTTGATCAATAAGGAGAATTCTGAAGGTGTGATCCTGCTTGGACATAGTACAGGTTGTCAGGTAAGCACTTGTGTTTCCAATCATTACTTGATTGAAGTTCTATTGATTAATTTTCATAAACACAAACACGCACACACGGGAAATGTATATTTGCAATCACGTTGCATTGTGCAATATGTTCCTGTGTATGTATGTATGTATATAAGGGATTACTTTAGTGGCGCATGCACTACCAAAGTGAATTGGTAATACCATTTCATTTGGGCCCCACCATAATGATTATGTAGAATATGACTCAACCATTAATTTTATCGTTATTTGTTTAGCTAGGACCTTAAATATCAAACCAATCAAGTAAATTTCAAAATTTACACATGTTTTTATACTCTTTTAAATGGTGTAGCTCATACAAGATTCCAATTGATATGATTTCTAATATCTTAGTTAAATATATAATGCTATAGTCGGATTTGATTTTATATAATCTTCAAGGTGGAACTCAAATGGAATGGTATTACCAATTCACTTTGGTGGCACATGTACCGTTGAAGTATTGCCTATACATATAACATAGATCTGAAGATTTGAAGTGCAGACATTTTCACTACCTGCCACATCAGTACTTCAGCAAGAGATGAGTTTCACTTATTCCCCCGGCCCCCTCTCCTCTTCCATCTCTATTCTTGCAATAATGAACACAAGACTTGTGAAAATGAGAGTTACTGAACCTGATGTGTGTTGTTGTCAGACAGTCTGTAATTAAATTGTTTTCCAATTCTTTATATATATATATATATCTTTCATATATAATACAAACATGTTTTTAGTGTGTAGAATTTAATTATCTTTAATGTGCTCAAATTCAGGATATAGTGTATTACGTGCGAACAAATACTGCGTGTTCTAGAGCTGTTCGTGGAGCCATTCTGCAGGTTCTTCTTTCTGATATACATGATTCACCTTCATTTTTCTGCATTCAGGAGCATCCAAGATTAGTTTTTCCAACTGTCTATAAAGATGGAAACTGGCAGCACTGGCTGCATAACTAGTCAATTTTCGAGCCAAATTATAAATAAGCATGCATCAAGTACTTCCGGTGTGGTGGTACACAAAATTAAAGCATTAACTCCCTACAGGTTTCTTGCATTACTGCAAATGCTTGAAGGATGGAAGCTCTTTACAGGAATTGCTTCTTGTTTTAAACTTGAAGAATCAGTTGCTAAGATACCCAATATTTCTGTCATTTGTTAGCTTAGTTATTTGTAGATTATCGATTAGGGTTACCATATGTTTCATGAATTTGTGTCTAATATGGATATTATCTTAGATGTACTATGCCATTCATGTAAAGGAAAATCGACTTGTTGAGGAAAAAAAATTGTGTTTGGGTAAAATGCTTCTGTGCTGGATTATTTTAGCATAATGGGCCTAATTTTGTGATAGAGATCGCCATGGGTTGTCGTCAGCAAGGGGACTACCAAAACCAAAATGGCTGGTCATTCAGAGCACCCATACCATGTGCTATTTGGCTCAAAAAATTTTCAATTGATGTTGTTTTGGATTTGATAAGAGCTTTAAGAGACAATTTGAAGCAGATTAATTGTTTTATTCTTATTCTTGAAGAAGAATTAAATAAATCTTCTCTTCAATCTTAAGATTGAGTTTTATTTTTTTACCTTTTTAAAATGATTAATCTCTTCTTTGGTTAAGGCATCACTTTGATGGCTTATCAGAAGTACTCTTATGCAGCATTGTAATAATTGTTACTGTATTGAAATCATTATAGAGGCTAAATTGAATCATATCACAAATTGTATTGTGAATGTTTAGGGTCTGTTTGCTAATGGGGAAAAGGGGCGAGAAAAAAGGAATATGGAAAAGTGGTGAAAAAGAGAGGCAATCATGTGATATGATAAGAGGTAATGATTAGAAATAAAGTGAATAAAAATAAAATATATAGGCTTTTTGTTAAAAAAGATTTGGAATAATGCTTGGAATATAGGTAAAATGGGTAAGTAGTGAAGATTTCAAATCACATTAAAAGAAGTGGAAAAAAGGGCGGAAAACTTCACCACTTTTCCTCATTCCCAAATGGAGCCAAAGCTTCTAAGGTCTAAAAGTCTAGAAAAAACGTAAATGATATGCTTCTCATCAACATCGACCATGATAAATGACATAGCATCACATCATGAATTTGAAATTTATTATTATTATTTTTCAGCTTTTGTTTTATTCAGCATGGTAATAATTGTTACAATATTGTAAATCATCACAGTGGCCCAACTGAATCATCATATCACAAACTGTATTGTGAATGTTAAGTTTCTAAAGCTTAAAAATCTGGTAAATACATAAATGATATACTTCAGGTTAGCATAAGCCGTGATAAATGACATATCATAACACCATAGATTGGAATTTTTTTCATCTGTTAAGCTTTATGTGGTTTCTAGTGTGTGTGTGCACACACACAAATATATATATATATATATGTATATGTATATATATATATATATATATATATATATATATATATCAGTTGCTCACTATGTTGAAATTATAAAAGAGAAGTATTGTAAGAACCTGATTGAATGGAAAACGACAATTTTTCTTAACATAATTAATATCCTTTTCCAACTAGATAGCCATGAAGTGCTAGTCCTTTAGGAAATCTACAAAAAATACATTTTTCAATTTCTAATAAGGTTTTCTTTTTATTACACCAATAATTATGTAGCTATGGAGGTTCAGATCATATAATGGAATCCTTGACAAACTAATTGTTAAAAACAAACAATCAAAGTCGTTTTTGAACAAATCCTTAATAAAATATCATGTTTCAGACATTTGCCAATTGCACATGAAAACAAATTCATATATAGCTCTGTAGTATGAAAAGCTAAGAGATAAGGAATGTAGTTTCTGATTCAAGTGAGAATCCACAGCTAATTTTTTAATGAATATAGAGATGGACTCATTTAAATTCTTGTTAAATGCCACCAATTTATCAAGGACAAAAAAAACTTAATCAAGGAAGATTTTAGTTTGATTCAAATTGTCATTGTGAACTAATGACCAACAAAACTAAAGGCTCACTCACAAAGGGATTTAGAAATTGGATTCAAATGTCCTTGGCCCTTGCCTAAGATTCGAGCAGAATTGCACATAGCTAATTGTAGGATTTTGACAATAATGCTTTTTGGAGGGTTAGAGTTGTGTTGATGATTGACCTATATGTATTATTGATGTTTTTTATTTTACTTTAACTGAAATACCAAAAGTAATTTCTTTTTTCACATCTTTATTCAAGCTGTTTTGTTCTTCATGGGTTTCATTATGTAAAACTCAGTAGTTCATTTGGTTGTCATATGGTATGTAAAAGAAATGTTGTTTTTGAAGGACTAAATTGTTAATTCTCATTATCTTCAGTAAAGAATTTATGATAAGGGAGAGATTGATGAGGATGCTGTCATAAAATTTAAGATTGATTAAGAAAGTGGAGATATTGCCTTGGGAGTTCTGTAAGATCACAAGATGCCAGTCAAACTAAATGGGAGAAATTCTGTATGGTAGTTGAAAGACCATCCATTTGTTTGTTTGTTTTTTGGGCAGAATATTGAGCATGCAAGGAATAGTATGTTTATATTCCCCATGTTGTGAGTTATTGAAATAAAGAAATTGAGACGAACGATTTGCAAAAGTGAGATAGATGCTAATAGAAATGGCATAACACTGGTGAGAGATCCATGTTTCCATGGCAGTGCAACAGGAGAGTAAAATGTCGGAGAGTGTTTTGGCATTATTACTAGCTGCTGTTTCTGTCAATTGTGGCTATGAAGGTTGATTTCCATATAATCACATCCTGATTTCTCTTTAAGATGATCATAAACTTTATAAGGCTTGTTTGATTTATCTCGAGCTTATTGGCTGATGGTTCGTAAGTAGCTGAAGCTGATAAATAGCCAAAGTCAAATGAGCATAAACTGTCTGATATTGCTGAAGTCAATGGCTTAAAACTGTTAAATTGTGTTTGATGCAATTGAAGCCAAAATGATGAAATAATGGACAAAAGTCTAAATTGTCTTAATAAGCCCTAGGCTGTAAGTTAACTGTTGTTCAAAACAACATAATTGAAATATTTGGAAAAACTGTAATAAACAATTTTAACAAATGTCAATTTGACAAATAAATATGAAAAGCTAAAGGGGAGATAATTTCAACTTAGTAAAAAATAATTGCTGTATTTACAACTCTATTCCAGTGAGAGAATGATCCTGTACAGAAAATTGAACAATCGAATCTACCTAATTTGGTTCAGATCAATTGAGATTTTTGGAAGTCCTCAAATCAACATCTTAAAGTTGTCAAGTTAGGGAAAATTGGTGGTCCTGTTCTACTTAGTTACATATATTTACTTATGGAGCCTAGACAGTGATTTAGGTCAATATGTCCTCCTTATTTGTCAATATTTAAAGAAGTGTGTAGCTGATTGTGATTTGTATCTGTGAAGAAGAATTCAAGGGTTAGTTTGTACTGATGTGAAAGAGATGGTAAAAGGGAAGGAAATGAAAAGAGGTTGTCAATGGACAGAGGATAACTAGCATGATAGATGTGGTTATGGAATGGAATAAAGATAAAATAGTGTAATGATTATGGAAAAATAGGTTGATAAGTGGAAAAGATGATCTTTTTGGAAATGTGTTGGGGTAATGATAGAAAAGATAGGTGTAATGATTGTAAAAGCACTATGATGGAAAAAGGGAGGTAGAGAGACGGTGCTTATCTGGTTTGGATTGTGGGAAAATGGAAGGAAATGTAAAAGGTGACATAAAGATAAAATTGCATGATAGATGTGGTTAATAGAATAATAGAAAGTGGTGTAATGAAATAAAGATAAAATAGCATAATGACTGTGGAATAGGAAGGGTAATGAGTAGAGAAGATAGTCTTTTTTGGAATATATTGGGGTAATGATAGAAAAGATGAGTAGTGATTGAAAAAGCACTATGATGGAAAGAGGGGGATAAGAGGTGGGTGTTTATCTTGTCTGGGTTGTGGTAAAATGGAAGGAAATGTAAAAGGGCATGTAAACTGTTTGCCCGTATACAAAAATAAGAAAATTTGAAGGATTTTGGATTGATCTTGGATCAATGGAGAAGAACAACCAGGAGTTCCTGAAGTTTTTTTTTCTTGTCAAGAAGGTTTTGGTGCTTTTCTGGCCTAGCTTCTATCTTCTATGATTATCTTCTTGTCCCCATGGAAATATTTTGTCAGACTTTCTTCTTCCACTTCTTCCACTGGAAACTTGTTCTCCAAGATCCATAGTCTCAAAGGCACTATTCCAAACTCAAATCTTACCAAGAATTTCAAAATCTTGCTAGCCCTCCAAGGTTACTAGGATTGAGTATTTAGACATTCTGAGCAGCTTTTCCAGGCGTTTTGGAGAGATTTAAATGATTGAAATAGGGGCATCTGTAAACCTCCGATGGAATTTAAGGTTTTTGTAATTCATGAAGTGGATGCATTCTTTATTCTCCAAAGGCAAAGCTAGCAGAGGTTATTGGCAGCAATTAGGGTATAAAAGTTCTTTGATTGCAGTAGAGCGGGAATGATTTCCTTTCTGGTTTCCTGGGCATTAATCCAATTTCTGTCTCAATGAAAATCCAGTACCCTGCTATGCTTTTCCCAGTGGAGGAATTTTATATAAAAAAAAAAAGAAGAAGAGAAATATATGGATGTGCATCACCTCAAAGTAAATTTGGATGTCTACATAAAGTATTCCAGGAAATTTGGTGTTTCAACATTAGTTATAAGAATTGGTAATCTTTGGTAGTTTAGCCATGTGCAATGGAGAACAAGATTTGAATCAATTTGGAGTTTGTTTAGGCTGAAACTGTAAGTGCAAGTCAGAGCCTTAATGGCATGACTGGCTTGAGGAGATGTAGTGTAACAGAGGATATGGTCCAATATAGAATGGATTGGTGCAACAAAATTCATGCATCTGAATCTGGTTAGTTGGAAAAAAGCTTTGACAATACCATACTACCATACTAAGCAACAAAATTCATGCATCTGAATCTGGTTAGTTGGAAAAAAGCTTTGACAATACCATACTAAATAAAGTCTGGATTTTACATGTGTTTGCCTGATTGAAATTGTATTGAATTAGCTCTGAAACATGCATAGGTCACGCGATTCTCACATGAACCTGTAGTTGCAATCATGCTTATTTAGTAAAGAGGTCCACTTTGATGTCTATAATGGCAAGTTGGGAGAATGCAGTTGTTACCTACAGAAATGCCAACTGACATTGCTCATAGAATCAGATTGCAACTATATTATACATGGGGATTTTGTCATTTTGCATGACGGTAATTATATTCATCCATACAATGGACACCTTTGCATCAGATATACCCTTCTGTTCTTGAGTTTAGCATACTTTTAGTTGTTTTTGATGTCTTATGATCCTGTTTGGTCAGGATCAAATATCGAAATTTAGCTAATTGTCATGCTCAGGTTCAGGTTTCATTTGCAGAGAATGGATGTGTATGTAATTTGGACGAGGGAAAATATTTTTTTGGGAAAAAACTCATTAATGTGGTTGAATAAACAATTGAAGCTTACATTATGGGTATATATTAATGGAATTTAGCCATTGAGATGTAATGTCAAAGTCATTTGGATGATCTTTCAGTGAAGAACTAAAATTTTATTGAAGCTAAAAAAAGGCAAACTTTGCAATTCATAAACTGTTTATTAACAAGAAATAGGGATTTTCCCTTCATTTCCTTCTCCTTTTAATTAATGTGACATTTATCTACACCAACAACCTATTTCTTTTTCATTATCACCTATATTTATAGTCATTGCCACTTATCCTTTCATCTAAAAAGCCTATCTATTTTATTTTTACTATATTTCCAATCATAACTCCTTATCTTGTCACATTATTTCTTCTCTTTTCCTCCAAGTTTTCATATTTCACTTTTTCACCTCTTTTACCAATTCCCAAACAGACTGTAAGTTCTTGGTTTCCTCTATAAATATTTTACGTGGCTTTGGGCTCATACTTGAACCTTAGACCTGAAAGTCACGCACTCTTGGTGTCAACTACTTGGCTATCCAGTCATTGACTTAGAAAGCATCAAAGATTTTGGCTTCCCATACAGAAATAAAATCTCTTGACTCTTCGACATAACCAACTCTTTGAGTAGTTTCTGAAATCTCTTGTGAACTTGGGAGTTGAAAATCTACTTGATGTGATGCTAACCTCATCTGATGCTAGATTGACACTGACTGAATTGTTTCTATTAGTTGTCTTTATTTCATTTTTTTGCCATTTGGTTTGTTTCTTTGCTTGTTTTGCTTTCTAGAATTAATATGGTGACTTATAAATGGCTGTTACTGTACCAGAATTCTTATCTTGATGTGATTGGGTCTTATCTGTCTTTCATCAAGTCATATCATGTGGTATTTGTATATTGCAGTGTGAAATACTTGTCTACATAGTTATTGGAGTGTAAGCCTCTTTATTTTTCAAAAAGATGCATGGTGACCAATGTTTTCCAAATAGCTTTATAGGTATAAATTCTAGAACAAACATAAACACTTCATGTGAAAAAGGAGGCAGTTTGACTTTATTTATGAGATCATCGCTTTAATCTTACATGATTTCTTTAACTTAAGTCATAATGCTGGAATGAATGATGCTTTTCAGGCTCCAGTGAGTGACCGGGAATACCGAGCTACTCTTCCTGAAACTGCTGCAATGATTGACTTGGCAACAACCATGATAAAAGAGGGTAGGGCAATGGATTTAATGCCCAAGGAAGCAAATCCAGATGCACCAATTACTGCCTATAGGTTGACAACTAATCATCTTTTGCTTAAATGATCAAATGTTGACTAATTTGAAGAATTTATTTCTAATTTTATGCATGAATTTTGTCTTCAGAATGCCTTTTACCCTTGCCAGTGGTTGTTAGTCCACAAGTTTTATGTTTTTTGATTTCATTTACCTAGGTCATTTTTCCATTGAATTTATCCTCCCAGCGATTGTTAGTTTACAAGTTTTGTGTAAGATGATTTAATTTTCCTATATCATTTTTCCATTCAATTAACTTTTAATTTTTAGTTTCAGAAAATTTCAGAAATTTTGACTATTAACTTTCCAACCACAGACACTCAAGAAGAAGTCTCTATCTTGCAGCAGGAAATAAATGAACTCGTCCAATGACATGACAGTATTCTTACCTCATGATAAGAAGCACAAAGATTTTTCACCTTCATGGTGTTACACTAGTTTTCTGCAAGACCTTTCCTTCCATGTGGTTACTGCGGTAGGGTTAAAATGCATACTTTGAAATGAATTAGTTTGGTTCTTGTACATTAAAGAGACTAGAATATCAAGCCATGAATGAAGAATGGCACAAATTCTTGGCTAGGACTAAAGTTAAGAGGAGTAGGTCAGGTTAGGGGCAACCTTTTCCTGACTCCTGCCAATAGCCGGTCTCACCATGCCATGTATTTGGTTCCACAATTAACCATGCCATTTTATCTGTAATGCTGAATTGTGCTTGTAATTTATATAAAAGTACAGTTGCAGTTACAATTGTATCAGGTGATAAGGACTGCATTCAGTTTTAAATATTCTGAAAATCATGCAGATTACATTGTTATACCTCATATTGGACAGTAACAAACTGTGTTGGGCAAAAATATTTTTCTGTTCGGATCCATATGGATGAGGATGATATGGAGGCTTGATTTGACTTGCTGACAAGGATATGAGGGCTTTATGTAAAATTACCATGCTACAGTTACATCCTTTGTTAAGAGACTGCAGTCAGGATTAAATATTAGAACTCATACAAACTATCATGTTATTGATTATAGCAGGTACTAGAGAATGTTGCATTAGATACATGTTATTTGTATTTGCATCCATATGGTTTAGGGAGATATAAACGGTTGGCTTGACTTGCTGATAAGGAGAGAGAATTTATGTATGGCCTTAAAAATTATTGATGGATGCTCTAGAAACCAGTCAAGAAAGCTGGGACAATGCCGTGATGTGGATGATATCAATAATGACCTGCATGGCATCTGTGTTGTATTATTGTCTTGGCATCTAGATGCCAAATAGCATGTTCATACTCATTATTCACCAATTGTTGCACTCATGTCCCTATTTCTCATTGTGCAGGTACCACTCACTCTGTGCATACATGGGGGATGACGACATGTTCAGTTCAGATCTTAGTGATGATCAATTGAGACTGAGACTTGTGCATATGTCAAACACACCTTGCCAGGTAGGTGTGTACGATGTATTTCTCAGTTGCCATACAAAGTCTTAGTTATTCCGTACAGAATGATATTTGTGATTAGTGCTAGTCAGTCCACCTTTTGGCTAAACAATGGATATAGTATCATTCTCATTTTATGTCAGGCTCCATTTTTCTTTTGGTATTATTACAAATCCTTTTTCCCCCCTGAATAATCTATAATAACATCAATGTGAAGAACATGGTGGAGGTTGGTGAAAAGGGATGAAGATACATGGGCTTACCCAGGACATGGTCCTTGATAGACAGGAACAATGTAACTGGTTCGTGCACCTCAACCTATTTGGTAAAATAGCAGATGATGACGGTGATGGTGACTGTGATGATCTTTAACCATCCATGGTAGAGGTGTACAATTCTGATCCACTGCCCTTCATCTTGCAAACGATGTTGAATGGGGACTTCACCGTGGAGGTTTGCTAAGCCCAACCACATGAGCGAGGCAAACCATCTAGACTATACATGTGCTAGCATGCCTCAGGAGGGTCTGTCCTAGCCGATCTGTTAGTGAGGTTTCACTTTGCAATCTTCTCGCCTAAATTGAGTCTGATCCACTAATCAGATGGGGCAGTTTTACGGGTGGATGGCTTGCAAGAACTTCAGCCAGTTTCTCAAGCTGTTTTTGTATGATAAAGTATGATGAACCAATTGAGTGGACTGACCTGGTATCCAGGCCAAGTTATGCTGCTGGAAAGATATGATTTATAGATAATGTGGGTGAGATGTTCATTTGTTGCATTTTTATGTGTTTGTGCTGCCATACAGACTGCTTTTAGGTTTGATGGTCATGTGGTTTTTCTCTTGAAGGGTTTTTAGGTGTCTTGTTCATAAAATGACAGATCTGTTCAACTGTTTTACAGTGTACTTATACTGAAAATGCATTGATACCTAGAAGAGAATTGTAGAAGTAAATCGGAATTTCATGAAGTGCTCCCCTGCTCATTTCTTTAATGAGCATAGGGTTGAAATTTTTGATGTTTAAATTGAGTGTTGTTGTACTTTATAGTTTTACATGTTTGATTTTGGTGTTCTTTTGGCATTGAAACTATTTAAATCAAAGATAGTAAAAAATATCAAATACAGGAGCAATTAAATCTGTAAACTGAGACCTTATTGACATCCTAGTTGGCTGGTGGATCAGTTGCATTGTATGCCCATCTGCACTGAAAAACTCAATGTAGAGTGTAATTCTATTTTCACTTTAACAAGTGGGGCAGTGATCCAATGGTTGGTAGTGTTGGCCTTTATCGGTCCACGGATGGGAAAATTTTTAATGATGTTTTTAATTATCATTTAAAGCATTAACCCAATAGTTCATTTTGGTTAAAAATCTGTTCATGGTGTTTGATGTCATGCTTGGTGATGTAGCATGGGAGAAGTTTTGGTAGAATAAAAGGAGGCAAGCTGTAAAAGGTCCTAAGAAGCGTTAATGGCTTCCATCTTGCACCATATGAAAACAAGCACAATCAGGTTGGGTTTCCACCCACTGATCTTGAAGAATCGTTGAGGAAAAACAATGTGGGGCCACTTGCTGGCCACACAGGAGACAGATCCACCAATAGCACAACCAGTAGTGGGTTTCGGTATTGTATGGTTGTCACAATTAAGGAAGGAGGGTGCTGTTTCGTTGAACCTAAGATAGACAACCTCGACAGTCCATTTTGGATGCTGGATTTGGGTTCATTGGAAGTTTTGAGTTTGAGTCGTCGGATCTGAAGAAGGAAAAAACAGCAGCATTGTATCTGTTGAGGATGGGTTGGATTTGCAGCAGCAAGGTCAGCGGTAGTGTGTTGATGGGAACCCATTTCTGTCTTTTAGATTTTGGGTTGCAGAGCTGCAATAGCAATGGTGTTAATGTAGGCACTGACATTGATAGAGACACTGACCTAGCTCAGAGAGATGGTAGCAAAGGCAATCAATGGAGTGGTAATGGTGGACAGCAGGTGGCATGGGTGACGGAAAATCAGATTTTTTATTTTTATTTTTTTGTCTCATGTGGACAACAAGTCGAGATCCTCAATGAAATATGAAAATTTAATACCAGGCTTTGTCTTTGAGACAAAACTGATGTAGCACAGGAAAAGCTTTGATAGAATGAAATGGGGCACACTGTAAATGCTCCTAAGAAGCTTTAATGGCTTGTGTCTTCCACTGTATGTAAACAGCAGCACAAGGGCAGGTTTCACAATAATCTCAATATGAGCTATAAGGCTAATGCATAAGGTCTAAGATTTATTTATTTTTACATATTTTAGAAATATGTTATTTAGGATTTTATATATTTAATTACTTTATTAGAGATTTGATGTAAGCATCAAGTGATCTAAATGTAAATCAACATGACGGATGGTCTAGAACTTTAGATTATGATTTTTATTATTTTATTTAAGGTTTTTATTTATACACAGATACAGTAGGTTTTGCTTTTACATATCTATCATTTTTAAATAGGGAGTTATGTAACAAATTTAGGACACTTCTACTGATTAATTGCTTATTGAATATAAATTTCCTTATTGAGTTCTCTTCTAATCTGTAAATTCTTCCTTTCTTTTTCCATAAATGCTTCTCTCCTTCACCCTAAGAGGATGCTTCCTCTTTCTTCTAAATTCTTCTCTCTTCTCGAACTACACTTGGGTTGAGGTAGTACTTCATGTTATGTAGGTATAGTTATGCTGAAGGTTAACATGAAGGTAACAGAAGAATTGATGACATTGCTGTTAAGGAAATACCATTAAATTCCCTCGTTTGTTTTTTAAGTGAAAGTTCGAATAATTTGAAATATTCATTATTCTCTGCTTTACCATCTGTATTGATTTGAAGATAATCGTCCTTTTCCTACTAAATTTCATTTTTGAAATTCCCACTAAGCTCTCCTATTAAGAAATGAATACCTACTATGAGCATTTGTAAAGATTTTCCTACTGAAAAGGTAATTGCCTCTTTTACAATTCATTCCACGAGGAAAATTCTAGCTTTCACTATATGTTGAAAATAGAGAGTTACAACATCGGTGCTATGGCCAAGGGTGAAGATTCATCTCTAATTGTCTGCGCAGGATATGTGAATCTGACTTTTTTATGGGTGATTTTCTTTCTTTTGTTTCATCCATGATATCCAACAGAGGAAAATATGACAAGACACTTTTACAAATGAACACTTGAGCTTTCTGTATGTCTCTTTGTATCAAGGTTTGCGTAGTTTCTATCCTTCAAAAGTAAGAAAAGGAGAAACAAGGTTTATTTGAATGTCCAAGTGTATATGAGGAAGGAGGAAGGCTATTACTAAGGATAAGCTTTTGGGAGGCTAGCTAGTTAGGAAATAAGGTTCTAACATCAGATAATTTGAGGAAAAGTGAGTTGATCTATGTTAGTGAATGTCTGATGCACATGAGTGAGGAGGCCGTATGCCTATACTTGTTTTTCTCATCTGTGTTATTGAACGTCTGATGCATATGAGTGAGGAAGCAGTACGCCTATACTTGTTTTTTTCCATTGCTTGTATTTGAAGTATTGGGGATTACATTTTGTGGTATGAAGTGCTTTGCATTATTCCTTACTTCCTCTTTGTTGGGGAAGTGTATCAAGCAAGGATTAAAATAATTGCCTTTCATGTTAAGGACAAACAATGACCTACAATCATGGCCTTGCTGTGGGTGATTTGATTAGAGCACAGTAATAGGCTTTGGAGGTTAGGAACTTGAAATTTTCCTCTCTTTTTTTTTTATTTCTATGAAATTGCAGAGGAATAGCAGCTTAAATGCAATTATGAGGTCTACGTGCTTTCAGTTTTTACCTTCAGCATCAATATCACATGGCATGAGCAATTTTGATAACCAGTGTATTGCATGTGGGGCTCACTTGTGGCACTGTCGCGTTCATGTCTTGTAATCCACCCAGAAGAATGTTCCATGAAGTTTAGCTGGATTGCCATCATACTTTTCCACTGTATGGCAGTCTGGTGAATGTAGACATTTAGCTCATCAACTGAAGGAATCGCCTGATTTCTTTTCTTTTAGGTTCCAGCTTTTTGAGTGATTGTTGTATTTCACTTGTCTTTTACATGGCTCACATTTCATACATGGATCTCATGCAATATCTCTCGGGCAAAATAAAAAAATACCAACTATGCAAGCCATGAACCAGCTCCTACTTCCCCAATTGCAGTCTGGTGGAATGTGCTCATTTTGCCCACCAGTGGGGACCATTATGATTTATTTTCTTTCAGGTTCCAGTTGATTGTTGTCTTTCACTTATCTTTTAAATGGCTCACATGTCATACACAGATGTCATCTTGCCCATATGTAAAGATCTAGCTATGTGAGCCATGAATCAGCTATTGCTTCCCCAGTGGTCACTGCTGATCGTGAGATTTCCTTGTGTATTTGCAGGTAATCTTTTCCATGGCAGATGAGTATGTTCCAGAGTATGTTGACAAGAAAGCATTGGTGGAACGGTAGACTTCTTCAAATCTGAATTTTTTCAAGTGGTATATTTGGGTCTTTTGATCTGGTTCTGGCATTTATTTTCTTTGGGTTTTAATCAGGCTGTGCAAAGCTATGGGAGGAGCTCAGAAAGTTGAGATTGAATATGGAAATCACTCTCTCTCCAATAGAGTCGAGGAAGCAGTAGAAGCAATTATGAGCTTTGTTAAAAGTGAGGGACCTGCAGGGTGGGATGATCCATGGAGTTAGTACGTGCTGTTGACCCTATCATTTTTTTTTTCTTTTCCCCATTTTTTATTTGCATTCTTGTGAGATGAGGTGCACTGAAAGCAATGATCATTTCTTCTGTGCCATGAAGCACATAAAAGTTAGATGGGATTTTTGTGCTTATCGATGTTGTAATTGATTTTGTATCTGTTATCCCTAATAAGAGGATAATAGTATTTCTCAAAATATAGTTTCTTGCATCTTTGCAATGAATATTCTCGTGAGTACTGCATTTGTCATAATTCCTAACATTCGCATAAGCTTCTTTATCCTCCGAGTGAGAGGCAAGGTTTTGAAAGGCCGTCATATGTAGCCGGCATGATTTAATATGCATTTTCATTAGACTGACACCAGTAAAGAGTAGCCATTCACATTATTAAACATCCTTGCACTTTAGCAACAGAATGATGACAGTAATCCAAAGGATCATTTAGATTATGTAGGAAAAATGAAATGAAGCAAGTTAGGGATACTGATTACACTCTGCTATGTTTTTGACGGTTTTAAATGTCCTCTAAATGCTTTCTTTTTTACAAAAAGTCTCCCTTATGTTTATTAACAGTTTCATTTACCCCATTAAGTCACTTGTTTCATTGATTTTGATTCAGTGGGGCTGGCTCTGCCGAAATTTCAGTGGAGCCTTCTTGTTTTGGGGCCATTATGGCAGATTGATGAGATCCAATTTGGCCATCATCCTTAACACTATCTTTCTAATTGAAATATTCGTAATCATTTTAATTAAAGACCTGTTTGAACCGCATTATCTGAAAATGTGAGAAATCATTCGTTAAAATATGAAAATTATTTGTGGTAAGTTTGCATAGGTGGAAATGGGGAGAAGAATGGAGATGTTGATGGTGTCAGGAACATGGGAGATAATATCTAGTATAAATTGAATAAGGTTGAAATAAATAAAAATAATGATTGAAAATGTAAGTAATGATAAGAAAATATAAATTGAATAAGGTTGAAATAAATAAAAATAATGATTGAAAATATAAGTAATGATAAGGAAAAAGTAGGATTATGGTAGTTGAAGTAAATATATTTCAAAGTCATTTATTATTTTCATTAAACATGCATTTTTATCCCCATTTTCACTCTTTGCTAAACTCAATCTTAGTTTGATTTAAAAATTTTAAATATTATAATATTTCATAGAATTATTTATCCACATGGGAGAACTCTTTGGAAGATATGAATATTCGATCACATATTTGCAGGTCCCACAAAGACAGAATTTTAATGGATTATATTTATTTTCAAGTAATTTCAATTTTATTGCCTGCGTGGGTTTATCTATCGTTATCATCATAGTCTATTTTCTCCCTAAGTGGGGTCAATTGTATGGTTTCTTTTGCCGTTGATCTTAATCTTTAATTACGTCCCAATCAAGCTTGAGAATTTTTATATATTTACTAATAATCTTTAATCATATTCTTTTCGGCATTTCATATGGCTTTGTTATGACCTACTTGGGTAGACTGTTCACTACCTGTGCAGTTCTTGGCTTCTGTTGCACATGAATAAATCATGCATATTTTATGAAGTCAAACGAATAGATTAGATTTTATTTATCAGCTTTATAATATTAAAAAAAATTATTTCGTATGCAGGGGTTGAGGATATTTTATGATTGGGAAAAAATTCTGACTTCAAGATGTATTTACTTTAATGCAATATACTAGAAAGCATGAGAGGCAAGTGCAAAGAGAAAAAAGCTTAAGGGGCTATCTTATAATTCCCCAACCCTGCATATGTATTCATTCTGCACCCGTCACCTGTGTGAGTTATCGATGTTCTTCATCTAAAATGAATATCCATTCGAGTTTTCTCCTATCGCTTGTATTAAACTCAGGAATCTTTTCAATCAACTGTCAATATATGGCTGTCTGCTGCTTATAACTATCTAATGAAGCCCTAAAAATGATTGATCACTGAGTGTTCGTGTGACGAGAACGATCAACGGGATTCAGAATCTGTGTCGATGGGAGCATATTTTTGTTGTGGGGAGTTTAAATGCCTCGTGCTTTGCATGAATAGGCAAAGCTTTTTGTTGCGTGGGCTCAGGCTGTTGGAATTCCGCAGTCAGCCTTTTTCATGCCCAAGATTCAATGCTAACTTCTGCATTGGTCTTTGTAGCACATGCCATGCACCAATGCCATGAACAGACACAAGGAAAAGACAATTCAAAAATCTCATGTATTAGTTCTTCTATATAAGAAATATCATTTAATTAAAATTTTGAGGCATGCGCAGATAAACTTATATTTTTTATCTGTAATTGCATACACCTGCATTTTTGAAATATTAGTAAATATAACTACATTTTTTTTCAAAATTGCAATTATACTAAATTCGGTAGTGACTGTCATGGCAGGCAATTTAGGAGCTATAAAAAATGTTTTAACTAATGTTTTAGACCATAATGATGATCACTAAAATAAATAGCATTATTGTAATTTTTTA
Organism: Pouteria campechiana; assembly: GCA_036873735.1. Classification (NCBI taxonomy): domain Eukaryota; kingdom Viridiplantae; phylum Streptophyta; class Magnoliopsida; order Ericales; family Sapotaceae; genus Pouteria; species Pouteria campechiana. Next base: position 96,211 of record JAYJMB010003187.1, read on the forward strand.
ATGAATATATAGGTGTTTAAAATTATTTATGACTTTCTTCTAGAGGGTTTTACTTCTTTCAAGAAGGCCCTTTGCTCGAAATGTCTTGCTCGTGATCCCAAAGAAGCTCTGACCATCTAGGGTCTGTTTGCCCTAATTGTAAAATTTCAATTGTCGAGGAATATGTTTTTAAAAGTACAGCTTTTATAGAAACCGCTTTCTGTATTATGTGTATTTAGTCGAAAAATGTTAAAAGTAAACTGGGTATGCAAATCACCAAAAAAAAAGACATAAAGAAGTACTTCTTTGTCTAAATTGTTTGACGATAAAGTATATCTTATATATTTTTATTGCCCAACACACACATATTATAAATATATAAATATAAATATATATTTTGCATAATATAGTATGTAATATATTTTTTATTATATATTTGCATAACATGTCTATTATTTATTTATTTCTTAAATGGGGCCATGAGGACAGTTTGATCTTGTTTAACTAGTTTACTTATTTAGTGCTATAATTTTTTTTTAATTTTCAATTCCGTAGTCATATTCAAATATGTTGCGTTTTAAGTAGTATGGAGACGCTTTTGAATTTCCTATGGATGTATGTTTGTGTGTGTACAAATGGTTTTTGTGGCTTAGGGTTTTGGAGCTTTTGGTCTTTCTTTTTTAAAGCGTAGAAGCCAATTTTCTGCAGTTAAAACAATACCAAATTTCTACTTCAGTAGTATTTATTTTTGGCCAAATAAACTCAAAAATGATACAAAACTGCTTTGGGAAGTTCAAAAGCACTTTTAACCCTTCTAAACGAATGGCCAAACACCAAATTAAAAAGTTGCCGAAGCTTTTTGTGGTTCATCTGAATGATGGCCTGGGCTTCGTGTCAATTGTCAACTTCACTTGACATGATTTGCAAGCGGATAGTTCAGTCATTAGTCTTCAGTGGGCTTACCCTATTTTTTGGAATCATTTATGCAATTTTAGCTAGGCTGCAACAGCAGTGAAATAATAGTCATCGGCAGCTCATAGTTAGGAGCATCACACCCTTCATCCACCCACAATAGTGCACACCTTGGATGTTAAGAAAGCATCCATCCCATCCATTTCTAGACCAAAATCCCTCCCACTGCTTGTGATGTCACTGGAGTTTCAAATTTAAGAGAAGTATCCATGCATAGATGAGAAAAAGATCATCATCAGCATCATCATTATCAAAAGATGTTTGTTTTTTCCATTCAAGTGGGGTCAACTACATGGATTTTTTGTGCCGTTTCTATCCATTTTTTTTTTATAATCACAGGTACAAAGAATTCATGTGAAAGGTGTGGTCAATTCATCGGTTTGGATGATTCTGATACCTATATGCTTCATCATGTTCCTCTGCAACAGTGTCTGTGTTCATTGTCTACTACCTGGGCCTACGTCCAGAAAAGTCAAAGTACAAATCCAGAGAAAGTGCCCAAGCATTGGAGGAGAAGACCCCACTGCAATCAAAACTGGCCGCTTTCTGATATCATTTCGATTGTGTCAATCGCTAGCTTAGCATCATATCACGATTGACGGATTGGGATGTGTCCGTGCGGGGCTTGCAAATCAGCTCCTGTTGGAAGTGGTTGGGTCGGCCCACTCGTCCTTGTAAGAAAGCAACCCACCTAACCGACATGCATCTCCATCCCTAACTCCTAACCAATCTGGGTTAGCTTTTAGCCATAATCCATGCATGGTTGGATCCTTTGTATGCGTCTAACTGTCCACTTTTCCTCCTCTTCCCTGTATAGGGACTCCCGAAATGGTTTTGAATACCAATTGCTAAGATTTTGCAGCTCTGGGATGTTGGTTTTTGCTTAAGATGGTGGAAACCTTGATCCCACTCGGATCGATTTCAAAATGGGTCCATGCCCATCTTGAAACCCAAGTTGAAAAGCCCAACCCAACATGTCTCAGAATTGGCCAGGGGGGCTTTTCTGGAGCTCCTCCAATTGTTTGGGTGTGCAATTAAAATCATTATCTTTTATTGGGATTTGGCATTTTGGAAAAAGCATTCACAACCGGGATGCTTTCTCGTGTGACCATGCAAAGAAAGTTTCACTTTCTGTTCTTTTATTAACCTGTAGCCTTGCTTGGGGAAGGCAAAGTGTATGGGGAAAATGCTGAAAGAAAATTCATTTTCCTAACTATATTTGGGAGTTAATGTTAATCTTAAATGGGAATGCATGTCCCGTGTAATTCTCTTAAAAAAAGTATTTCCAAATCGAAAAGTTTCTTTCTAGGCTTAAAAATAAGTTGCTGGAAGAAGGTGCTGCAAGGAAGTTTTACTGTCAGCCGATGGATGGTTTCTTATAAAGTGAAACCATTTTCACGAAAGTAATTTAGAAAAAAAAAAAAAAGGGAATCATGGAATCATGAGAAAAGTACCCATTTTCTCATCCCCTCCTTCCCTCATAATTCTCATATTCCAACTCCATTTTTCCATCCCAAGAGTCTAATCAATCATAGTTCATTTAACCTATCCATTCTAATTGCTGTGGACATGTCTACTCGACGATCTTGGTAGATGGATGGCTGGAAAGCGGCTTGAACAGATGGAAAAGGTATCTTAATTCAGGCCAATGGAAGAGGTCTGCTCCAAGTCTACACCCTGTCCCCACACCTTTTCTAGGATCTACATCCTATTAGTTAGTTGTTTCGAATTGTCAACTGCCACCACCTTGCCGACAAGCCACCAAACAATCCGCCCAACAGTGCCAGGATAATCTAGCTTTGCCACATCAACGTTTTTCTTTCAGTTTGACATCCAAAGCCAAATCAGTTTGTATTTATCGATGCACTTTTGGGCCAAGCAATTTGTATTACGTTCCATCCTATTTTCTGCTCCACGCAATGTCAATTGAAAGTTTTAGAATCACACCAATTATTCCCATGCAACAAGTCAAATTTAGGGCTGTCGATGTGTTGAAAGATTAGGTTATCTGTCTTAGAAGCGATTCAAGTTGATTATAAGGACCCAAATCTAAGAGGATCTTTCATATTTAGTTTCTGAATTCAACTAAGACTCAGATTCAGTCTAATTTGATCTGATTAACATGGTTTTCATTTTTTCTTCTTTTTGTCTTCTTGTAACTAAATCTTAATGAGCATATTGATATATTTAAGTTAATAGCTATGATATTAATAAAATAGGCTTTAGGAGAACTAGAGTAAAATCCAATCAATAATCGGCCTTCATATTTGAAGTATGAGTTGGATTGACATATCTTTTTGCAATTCGAAATTGGTTTAACTAGATTTTATTTGAACTTAAAGATGTAATTTGTTTTGAAAACACTGTTCACAATTGGATCACTCATATAGTGCTATGTTGGGTTTACTGTCCACAACATAGGAGAAATTTATCAACCATAATCATCGGTATATGCCATTTCTCACCAAAGGGGAATTAAGTGCATGGATGTTGTCATGCTTTGGCCTCAATGAGTTTAAGTAATATCTTATCTTTTCCAATGAATATGTTCCTTTTAGACTTTCCACTTGCTCTGTTATAGTCTTGTTCTTAGACAAACTCACTTCTCTTACTTGTGCTAATTCATGATCTTCTGTTGCTCCCAAAGTTTATTTTTCCTTATTTAGTTGTTGATTTTGTCTTTAGATTGCCTAAAATTACTTCAATTCTAATTTTGTCTTTTTCAATTTTGTCAATCACCCACTTTAGTAAGCCACATTCATCTCATGCTATTCTTTGACAGGAAGTATTTTACTGAAACCGGTTTTACAAGAAATTTTCTATGCAAGCCCATCATTTGAGCCCACAATAATGTTTTGAATAGATCAAAGTCAACTATATTATTTATTTTTATACACTTAACTATGATTATAAAAATAATTTTGTTTGAAAACTGAGCCGATCCATAGAAATGACAACTGTTTAGAGCTACATGATTTAAAAGCTTTTAATGATGTTTATATTTAGGATCATAGTTAAGCACATAAATTAGGTACAGTAGCTGACTTTTATCTAATCATAACATTATGATAGGATGAAATAATGAGGTTACACAGACAGAAATTTTGATGAAATCAATTTTATTGAAATATTTTCCTTCGATTGTTGTTTAATATTGCAAATTATATGGCTAGTCTTATAGCTATTGTATAATTTCTTTTAAAATTTAATTAATACTAGTGTCTATAGTTTCATACATTTTGTTTTATCTCATGGTAGTTGACATAATTTTGTATATTTATTTTATTTTGTAAATTGGCAGAATCATACCTTTTCTCTATCCACTTGGCATTATTTTCAATTTTAGAATTTTATTAAATACATTCGTAAACCAATTTAAACTTGTATCTCTCATGTAGGCCGTCTAAATGAAATACTACTCGTTCTTAAAGCCTTTTCTATTCTCATATTTTTAACATTTTTCACATTAAATAATCAAAATTTAGAAAAATATTAACATCTTTTTTTCTTTGTCTTTATACTTTCATGTAATATTATATACTCCAATTGATTGTCAATAAGAGATTCTTAAAAAAGTTGACCTATACTCTTAGATGGATCTAAGGTATGGAAGAAAGTCATAAAATGAGCAAGATCATATACAATTATGGAGTTTCTTAGAGTCATATAATTATATTGTGTTGTCTTGAAAATTATGGAAGTCTCTAGATAAGCTTAGTAGTAATCCGGTGAAATTTAAAAGGATTTAGAACAAGATTGGCAGTTTTGGGTATGCTTAGTCTGAGATTAATAACTATTGTTTCCGATCATCCCTGAAAGATTCCAAGAAATCAAAGTAAAGGATTTTTCCTTCACTTTTGAGTAATTTTCTTTTTGTTAATTTACATTTTTGTAATGTCATGTATCCTTCATACTCAATTTGTGCTATTTGAAAATGTTAAATTCATAAAAATAGAATTAAAATTATAAGATAAGTCATTACCAAGAGAAGCATAGATACCATAGCAGTTGATATGAAAGCTATTTTATGCGAGGGGTACAAGAAAGGTGTGTGGAGATAATACAACCACATTAGAGGTGACTACCAATATGGTCTGCTGCTCATCTAGGAAAGTGCTTCAAAGAGAGTGGTCTCAAACATAGAGAGTTACTTGAGTTGTTGGTTTATATGCTTATAGCTAATCCCAGGAGATGAAGGGGAAGGACGGAACAAGAGCATTTAAAGCTAGCTCAATGTTCTAAGTATTGGGTATCTTGAATGAGTTTGTTGATACACAGTTCCAAAACATGCAATTTTGGATTATAATCATTGATGCTTGAAACATGTGAAAGCTCAAATGTCACAATCGATGAAGTTGAAATGTTTCATATGCAATGGATTGCAAAGGATGATGGTGCTTACACAGTGAAGATGAATGGAAAGGGCATAAATCATGAGAAAATGCGGATCAAGGCATTATTAGTCCAACTGCAATGCCGGAAAGCTTGATCAAGTCCATGAGAGATGCCTCATCAGGGTTGGCATCACAAGTGCTAGAAAATTGTGTCATAAGTAGGGGAGCATAGAGGATGACTCCTATCAAGCGGATAGGATAATGATATCAAAAGTATACTGGACCAACCAATCAGGAAAGTACAATCCTGAGCTAGTTTAATCCAGTAAAGTTCACTATTTTCTCACTATTTTCTAATTTTATGTTTTTTATTAATATTAGAGTAATGAAAAGTGTATATATATATATATAACTTAGTAGTAAGATAAAATTCTTGTAGATTGAAATTTGCTATTTGATTGTTGATACTCATATTTTATCATACTTAGCTAGTTAGAACTGATTGTTAAAATGATCAAATTATGATTTGACGCTTGATCAGTTTAATGTTTAGCTTAATTTTGACAATATTAATATAGATAGAGGAAGTCAACTATAGATAAAAATAAATGAAAGTTATTGGAGATGGGAATGATGATTAGGACAATCCAAGTCAAAGACTAAATGTTTCATAAGCATGGGTTGGAAAAGGTGATCCACCATGGTAAGATATAAGTGTCAAGTACCACTGTAATAGCAAAAAGGAATGAAACTGAGGCCATAAGATTTAAGTGTCAAGTGCTCTTATGGCAAACAGGAAGGAAATTGAGACCATATAAATAAATGGAAGGTGTGCATCTTAAAAGTGCTTAATGCTTGGAATAGAAAGTCAAAAGATAATAAGAAGCTTTGAAATGATGATCATTAAGCGAAGAATTTTGACTTAAGGGTCCAATGCAGAGTTGAACCCACACCATTGATACAAGAGTGAAGAGCCTTTTAGTTGTGCCGAACAATACCCTCATTTATCTTTAAATCTTATATCTAAAATTTTAACCTTGTTTAAATTGGTTGGACTTGATGATTAAATTTATCAACTAAAACTTAACAGTTGGGAAGTTTAATGTTCAATTTAAGTTTGGAAATATTAGAATGGATTAAGGAAGTCATCAACAGATAAAAAACCAAAATTTTTGGAGATGAGAATGATGATGGTTGATCAAACCAGAATTGAATGTGTGATTAGTTCAATATTCAGCTTAATTTCGGTAACATTAAATTGAATTAAGGAAGTCATCTATGGACAAAACGAAAAATTACTGGAGATGAGAATGATCACAAGGACAATCGACAATTGTCTAAGTCAAAGAAGCTAGAATATTTTCTTAAGCATGGGTTTCAAAAGGTGATCCACTAAAGTAAGATATAGTGTCAGGTGCTCTTATATCAGACAGGAATGAAATTGAGGCCATAAATTACGAGGGGCTCAATAGGTCACTTAAAAGTACTTAATGATTCGAATGGGAAGTCAAAAGATAATAAGAAGTTTTGAAATCTTTTCATTTGCAATGATGATCTTTGAGCAGAGAATCTCGACATAAGAACCTTTGTTGTGGTCTGAATTGAGTGGCACAATGGCCTAACTGGTTGATATCGGGGTCGTATACAAGGTTAAGTGGAGGAGGAAAAATCACTAAATGTATGTAGATGCTCAATACGAAACCGATATACATGTTGGTGGATATTTGCAACAATTCAAAATTTGATCTTAAAACTTATAGGCAAAGCAGGTGAATTTCAAGTGTTTAAAGGATGAGAGTAGGATTGAAGTACTTAACCCAAAAGTTGTACTTAGAGGTTAAAATCTAGAGGTATTAGAGGGGAGAGAAGTTGGGAAGGTGACTTCTAAATGAAGAAACATTCATGCATAAGAAATTGATGGTTCACAACACCAAGGTAAGACCCAGTGGAGGATGCATGTAGTCTGTACACCTCTTTTTATATTCTGCTTACCCATCTATACTATATTTTCAAACCAAGTAAAGTAAATATTATGTCTATATTTTATTTTTCTCCATCATTATCCTTACTTTTAAATTATTATTTCTATTTTTTATCAATGTCTCTATATTTTTCACTCATTCCTTTCATTTAATGCCTTTTTTCATTTCAATCATCTATGTCTCTTCTACTTTATATTCATCATTTTTTTTCACACGTTTTTTTCATACCATATTCCTCATTGCACTCTCCATTACGCCTATTCAAACAATCCTTCAGTGCTCTGTAACAACTATTAAAAGAAATAAAAGCTAGAGTGCAAAAATCTGTAATTCAGTTAACATTGTAACACCTAAAGCCAGCAGGAAGATCAGAAGTAACCCAGATTTACACACAGCACGCTCAAGAAATAGACTAAAAGGAACAAGAAATCAACATTTCCACACAGCATGCTGAAGAAATAGGAGTAAAAGGAACAAGAAAATCTACATTTCACCCGCTATATATATATATATATATATATATATATATATATATATATATGTAGTGTAGATTGGCACACAAAACGTGTGGAGTTGGAGCATGAAGAAAGATCAGGTGGCAATGATTCAATCCCTCCAAATTCAGTCTCAAAACTTGTTTTCTTTTACTTTCCTACATCGTAACTATTCCAGAGTCCACGAGCATTTTAAAATGTAAGCAATCATCAAATCAATCATCGCCTGAATCCTCATTTTATTGCCTTCCAGCAACTAACAACCGTGTGGAGGAAAAGTGGATCATGACTTACAAAGCACTTTGATTTTCAAGATAAGAAACATCACAAACTTTTGAAAAATGTATATTTCTTAATCATAAACAAATGGAAAATGAAACACGTAATTGAAAGGGAAATAAAAAAAAGGAAAGTCAACATTGCCAAGTTTTCCCTCTTTATCCATCCACATAAACTAGTTTTTCTTGAAATCCCATTAGCTCCAAATACTTTCTAAAAAGAGGAGCCAAAATGGCTTTATTTCAGCAACTTTCTATTTGCACCGTAGTTAAAAGTTGTAATACAAGGCATTTTATTCCTTGGGTGGTATTTTTGTAATAATGATTTTCAGGATTCGAGGTTTATTTTAATTTCTTTAAGGTAATGATGGTACCATGGAGATTAGGGAGCCATCAGCAATGCATCATGTTCCGGATGTTGGAGGTGCTTTGGTGCAACCAAGTACACCAAAGCGTGCTTTGCTACATGAACTTATTAGTGGCTGAAGATATCAAATGTTGATCACCAATCATTCTTTTCTTTTCTTTGTGCCAACATGGACAATTTCATGATGGTAGGGTTTGGTCTAGAGCTAGATTCTGCTGCTAAATAATTTGAGGGAGTCACATTACATTTTAGGTCAATCCTCACCATAAAAAGTATTTTAAATATGATTTATTTTCATAACAACAAAAATTACCAATACTGTATAGGCCACACTAAAGAAAACCATAGCAAAGAATCCTTTTATGGTTCCTGTAATTATCTTTCCATCATAAGTGACCTAAATTCATAAAAGTGGGTCCTATCATGATTTTTTTATAACAAACATATAATTTTGATAATTTTCGTTTGATGAAGCATACCTCAATATTAGTATTAAAAATTAAATTATTTTTAAAATATTAGGTAGTCAAAACTATTTTAAAAGTAATATAAGCTTGATTTTGAATGCCATAAAGGGTATGCGTATATTCATTACCAATGTAAGTACATTACCAATATTCTTTTCATTACATACTTTTTAGAGTGAGATGATATTTTAACTATTATAATAATTCTATTTTTTTACATCATTACTGGTATCTTTGATTATTTTCTTTACTTTTTTATTAAAAATCTTATATTATTGATTTCATTCCCCCTCCACTTTTCTATTATACTTCCCTTTCAAATGCGGTCTATGCAAACACACCACTGCGATCCAATTGTCAACTAAGCTGCTCTACCACTTCATAATTAGGCTAGCTTGATTTTAGCCGTCGCCTTCAAAATGCAATGAGGATCCATGGATGAATGACGTCATTCTCTCTTTTGTTGGAGCAACTCAGGTGGTATCTCTACTTATATAGGGACTTGTAAAGCATTTTACATTTATTCCATCGTATTTTAAATATAATTTAATTTTTTTAATATACAACTATCCAAATCATACATTTTGGTGGCTATAACAAACAAAATTTATAAAAATGAAATTTTTATTATAAACATCCTAGTATAATCTACTTTCATAAGTGTAAAAGCTTTTTGGTTTGTTCGTTTGTTAATATACACATACATAATAATATAAATGATTTTTAATATAATAAAAGTTACATATAATTCCAAAGTAATTTTAGCCATTAAAATAATTTTTATCATACTTTTTTGGGGTTTGTTTCATTTCCTTTGGATTATTTTATAACAAGGAAAATATATTATAAGTGTGTATACTTTATAATTATAAGAAAAATACATACACGTTTTACTTATGATCATAGATATACCTATTTTTTAAATATTAGTAAATATATTTATAAATTTATAAAAATAATAAATTTACCAATCCCATTAGCCATAGTGATGACAAATAATATAGGAATTATGAAAAAAATTAACATTTGTCTTACATACTCATGATAGTCACTAGAAGAATTACTATGATTGCAAAATTTTTGTCAATTTATAGGTATATTTATAAATATTTTGAAAATATATGTATAACTATAATTTTAGGTGAAAGGTGTAGTTATATCTACAAATGCTCCTAAATTATATTTAAAATATTCCATCTTATGTAATTTATCTAAACTGGAAATTACTTTGCTCATATGATTTTTGAATCCCTATGCAGAGGTGGGATCTGTTTCTCAACCTAACCCTTACCCCTTTCCAGAATGGCTTCAATGAGAATAGAATTCCGCCGTCTCTGGGATACTTTGACTTTTAAAAAATATCACTCATGAGAATATTTTAAATATTTTTTATTTTCTTATTATAAAATTTCGTAAGCATCAAAGCAATTTGTGATAGAGAACTGTTTAATGGTTAAACTTAATTTCAGATAATAATGAATAAGTGACCAATATTATACTATATATCATCCAAATCATTCAATATATTCTTTAAATTTTCTCTAAACAAAGGAATAAAAAAATTTTTAACACCCAAAAAAGTTGGCCATGTTAAGATTTTTCCAATAAATATATAATTTCTACATTTTTGTTTGGCACGACCCATTTTAATGTCTGAATTAAATGATTTTTAATATCAAATAATTAAATTATATTTAATATATTATTTATGCTGGGATGAAATTAATAAATAATGTGGGCTCTAGTTCTTGATTTTTGATCATGGAAGGGTGGGATCAGGTTCTCCCCTCCCTCTCCTTGGCACTGAAGGCTGACATATATGTACATACATACATACATTTCAACTCCCGCAACTGTTCACTTCTACATGATTTGAAATGCAATCACTTAGTTGTATACATACACACACGTATAAAGAAAATGGACCTAGTGGAAGTGGGCTATTTTAGATCATGATGACAATCAACACCCATTTTCAATTTCATGTGCCTTCAGTGGGACTTGAAAGCTGAAATGAATTCCCCTTCATAATCAATGAAGTAGTCAACTCTATCCCCATTTTTAATTTCTTTTCGATTTATTCAAGCTTCTAAGCTGCAAGCAACATCAAGAAACTAAACCAAAACCATTTTTAATGGATGACCAAAGGGGACCCCATCGTATCTGGGCCGTCGAAAGGAAGGGCCCCATCTAAAGAATCAGATGAAAAAAAATCCAGACTGCCTATTTCAGCGGGCCAGCTGTGATGATGCTTTGGATCACCTGATGAACCGTTCTATCTCATTTCAGTCAAATGCCATTTTCATGGTGGGGGTCTACTGTTTCCACAGTCCTAATATCCTCCGTTATTGCCATGCTAATGGGAAACATGGCATGGAACCGACAGAAGAGATCTCTATCCGATTTCCATTCGATTTCTTTCCATCAACAATCAATCATTTCATCCACAAGATGAACGGCTGAGATCTCCATGATTAAGCAAACGAATGAGCGACCTAAGAGTGTCATTCTCGTAGCAAGCAAGAATGCCAAATGCACGATTGAGCTGAGCTGGTTGTCTTCTTTTTATTAGTGTCCTCGCCCTACTCCCAAGTAAAGCTAACCCGCACGCCCAATCTTTTCCAAAAGAATTATTGAGTTTGACGTTTGGGCAAAACTACCATGATCCGCATACATCCCATGTTTGTATTCCAGTCAGAGCCATCAAATGATGGACCCCATTTTATTTGAGACGTCGCATGAAGATATGAACAAGAGGATGAGTACTAGGGCCTCTTTGCTGTTGCTGATCGGTCTGTGAACTTCAGCTTTTGATAATTTTTCAGATTATTTTTTTTCATACTAGCTTGAGCCATTTATATTCATCATAACCGTCCATTCTTTTTTTGAACATTTGGGGTCCATCTGATTATCAGACCTTCTCATTTCTTTAAAGCAAAAATAGAAAAAGAGGCGGCTAGCATCCGAAGAATGGATTGGATCCAATGCAGCATGCTCAGGAAGAGGCATGCGCCATGAGGGATTAAAAAAATATAGTTGGGTGCATTTGTTTTTGGGGCGTGAAGTTGTGGGGTAACCACTCTACGGGTTTGAATAGGTGGGCCAAATCTAATTAAAGAAATTTGACAAAAGAGGAAATGGCCAAATGGTCAAACCAACGATCCTTTGCTTTGTTCTTGAAAGGGAAGGATAATGCAAGAGAGCTAAGCTTGTTTTATATATTTGGCGCACGGGCGGGTGTTTTTTGAGTTTATCATGATTTGTGGCTCTTAATTATAAGCCTTTTAAAGCTCTCCCATTATTGAATCCTCTCATCATTGCTAGTCCTTTCTGCGTGCGCACAAAAAATGATGATTCCTGCAGAGATTAGAAACCCATATATCATTGCCAGCTCTCTCTCTCTCTCTCTGTCTCTCTCTCTCTCTCTCTCT
>JAYJMB010003188.1:2574-20786 GCA_036873735.1 Pouteria campechiana
AAAAGTAATGTCAACTTTGAAGAGTTTTCTGGAAGTAGCTTACTGCCAAGAATTATCAAACATATTTTGGCTGTAATCTTCGTGACATGAAAATTCCATTTGCCAATGTAAAAAAAGAAGAAGAAAGAAATAGGAAAAAAACTATGCCAAAGTGTATTAGGATGACGTCAATTATTACTTAAATAAAGATAAAATATACCTAATTTCTAATAAGTAAAGATAAAAAATAAATGAAAAAATATAAATTCATTAACATAGGTGCACATGATGGAATTCTTTTTTCCGGAGAACCGTTTTATTGGAAAAATACAATGACCTCATCATTGTATTTTTCCAATAAAAATTTCGTATATTTGATCTTTATTTACTCTATGATTGATACAATATCATTTTCCTTCTATTTCTTTCCTTTATTTTTATTTTGCCCAACAATAGGCCCGAAGTAAATAAAAATAAAGTAGTAAAGGTTGATAATATGGGAAAATGGAGTCGATGATTAAAATTATGAGTAATAATAAAGAAAAAAATATGGTTGCAAAGGTAGATAAGATTAGTAAATATCATATCATATTAAAAGAGATGAAAAAATAGAACAAATCCATTTTCCCTCTATATTCTGAATATCCAAACATATCTTAAACTAATGGATCAGATTTTAATTCGATTACGTCAGAAATATGAGTTTGAACCGATTGTAAACAACGTCAACCTGTTTCTTTGGTCCATTTTTTATTCCGATTAAAAATAGCCTAGTCTGAGTTCAACTTAAGCAAATGAAATTCAGATCAACTTCAAACTATTAATATACATGATTTGTGTCTTGCAGCAATGACTTTGTGTGGAAAATGGGAGGGCCTATTGTTCTTACAACCATGAAAAATGGAAATTTAATTTAATAAATGAAAGAGTATGAAATGCAAAGGAGATGAAAATAATATTGGTTAATTAGTAAATAAAAATAAAATAAAAGTTATAGAAAAGATGGAATAGAAAATTGAAAAGATAATTAAATTTAACTAAGAGAAATATTGGTTAATAATAAATATTTTATTAAATAAATGAGAGAAAAAATTATAGCGAATTAAACATCCTATAAGCAATGTGCAAATCCGGTACTAAACCATATATATCTCTTTCAAGTTATGTAGAAGACATTCTAACCTAAATTCAAATAAGCTGATCAACCTCCATTAAACTCTTTCTTTTTTTATCTATTTTTCAAATTATTATTTTTCTTTTTTATTACTTTTATATTTTGTAAAAAAGGAATTTCATTGTTTTCACCTATAATCTTATTTTTCATATAAATATTATTATTTTATCTTTATTTTATTATATTATTCCATCTTATTTTATTTTTCAACTTTTACACTTCTTGTCATCATGGCTCTAATTAATAGGGTGTATATTATTTAAGGTATAAATGGGAAAAAAAGCCCTTTTTTCAGTTTTTCCTATAACATTTAATTATCTAAAGTTATTTTACTTTTATATATCATTATAAATCTTTTTCCAAAAAAAATTATCTTTTTTTTAAACTTTTCAATTGATATGTTGTCAAACCCAAGCCTATTTATTTATTTATTTATTCATCCTCCATGTTTATTATGTCTATATGTATCTAACATGAGAGGGAATATTCATATCGGTGTGTGGCAAAAAGATCACCTGATCCGGATAGTCACTTCGGGTAAAATCAGCCCGTTTAACATGTAACAAATTTATATTTTCATTATTACATGTATTTTTTTCAAAAATTTTATTTTATTATTTTTGTTGTAGACATCATCCTTATGGTACCAATATCATTGCGTTCCTCTTCCTCTCTTTTTCCCTTGTCTTCAGTATTTTATTTCCCTCTAAAAACCAAACAGGCCTCTGTCACTTGGTGTCACATTCAATCGTCAGAGAATAAGTGGACCCCTCTTTTACATTGAGCCGACCTGGTCGGCTGTTCGTCACGTTTCATCATCGGATAGTCACATATTTGAGTAATAAATTGTTTTACGCCGTACGGTTTGCAGTACCGTCGTAGCCTCCGAGTTATAATCAATTCGTTTGGTATTTTCATCAAATCTCTAATCAATGGGCATCAACTGCATTCCCATGTGGCTGTTTATTGTTTTCACCATCGTAGTCAAGGGAAAGTATTGTGTTCTGGTGCCCGCGTATCAAATGCAGCACTCCGCCGTTACGTCGAACGGCCAGGTGCAGCTATAAAGATCCTTAGTTCCTGACAGAAACAAGCAAGAACAATTAGGAGGCAACGAGACAGCCATGAACGAAGTAAGAACCTTAAAATTCAAATATTTTAACTTCCTCGGGCAAGATGCTCCTCTTCGTCTATTTCTTTCCAATCGAATCACACTGCCACAATCGAAAATGCCTCTCTCTGTCTCAGTCTCTATTTTCTTCCTTCCTGTTTCTCTCCTTTCAAAGCACCATCCTACAATCCGTTGTTGGCAAACTTCAAATCCCGCCATCAAGTCCAATGCCCAGTTGAAGCCCCCAACTCCCGCCATGACCCTAAGCTTCAATTCACTGGCAAATAACTTCACCGTCGACGTCCGCTGTGCCGAAGGCCGGCGGCTGAATGTTCCGTTGATTGCGCCTTTCACGATTGCCTCTTCGAGGCAAGATGCCATCGAGAATGTCGCTATTAGAATCGAGCTCAGCAATAAGAGTGTTGGGTGGGGCTGACTGCAGAGGGTCAGGCAACAGTGCTGTAGAAGGCAGAGGAGGCTTGTAGTTTTCTGCGGGGCGCAGTGCTAGTGAGCTCGAGTTCGGCACTCGGGGCTGTAGGGAAGCTGCTCCCCATGCATGAATTCGCTTCTGTCAGTGTTTATCTCATTTGGGATACTCTTATATTTCTGATTCTTCATGCATGTGTCGAGATATTGATCAACTGTAGGGTCTCTGGCTCCATTGATTTCTGGAAAAGCTTCATTGTGTTGATGCGGGCTGTCACTGAATTTCCTCATCCGTTTCAATCAATGATGAGTAAATTTGTCTAGAGTTTATCAGTCTTCTTTGGTATTGATTGCAATTCCAGTTGTGGAAATGAGAAGGTTTCAACTCGAAACAGCTAGTAGGGAAGTTGGTGCACGTAAACATAAGTAGGGCCGACTCTGCCTGTCTTTTGCTAATCAGCTGGTGAAGTTCCTTGCTCAGTAAGCTTTGCCACCATTAATGCATAAAACTGGAATGAAATACATGAGAAATCGAACAATACTGTTACATGTGTTTTTATTTGTTGTTTCATAAATCATGTTCTTAATCATCATCATCATCATCTACTGTTGCAAGTCAAAGAATTAATTTTTTCCCCATATAAGTTAAATACACACTGTGAGTTTGCACATGTTATTTTGTATTTGTAGAAGTGTTGATCTGGATTGCAAAGCGACGGAAGTTGGATTGTAGGCTGTGGAATTTTAAATTCGAAGTGACAAGAGAGATAGGTGGCGATCACCAAAACCACATACGAGTAATCAAAAGAGTTGTCCCCAAAAGCTTAACAGTTTCTCATTAAAGATTTAAAATATCCTAGGATGAAGATCTAGCTTCTGATATCTAACCTCCCTGGGAAGTCACCACCCATCTATTGCACAGATTGCAGCCATCAAGGGTATGAATTTATTTATCTGCTGATTCAGATGAAAGAATTCGAATATCTCATTTAGACCAAGGGCCAGATTTCAACTGCACCATGGGATCTATCTATCCAATTGAATGTCCCTTGTGTTTGTGCAAAGTAAATTTCACATGCGATCTGAAGGATTAGTCTTGCCATAAAAAAGACTCTTCATTTGACTCAGATTGCCCACTGTCTAAATGATGAATCTTGGGAAATTTTTATTAAGTCTGATGTAAATCTTTTTTCGTAATTCTCTTTTTAACTGTTTATATGCTACCTATAAATGTCCCTGGTGAAGAGACTTTCCTAACCAAGTCCATCTACAGTTTAGCTGCAATGTCCATCCAGTGGTTTACCAACGCACGAACCTCATTAGCGATAAACTGAGGACTTTACATATATTATACAAAGGTCTTGTATCATATAATTCCTCTTTGATATGTGGTTTTACCATTTTGTATTGGTGATGCTGACATTCTTGAATTTGGCAGATTGAGAGAACTTTTTCTATTCTTACTTTTTCTCTCTCTTGTCCTTTCTTTGATTAGTTTCTGGAGCTGTTTATAAGTGCTGGAGGCCTTGGTGGTTTCCTCCATTGAAACTCTATTGCTTGGTGAGCTACATTTCTGTTTTCTGATACTTATCAATCAATTTGCGTTGAAGTGTAGTGATTACACCATCTAGATCCCCCAAATTTTATGCATGACCCATGAGACGGCAGTAAGCCTAAACCATGGCTTAAAAGTCAGTTTCGGGGGTTTTTTCATTTGCCACTGACTCAGGGTCATCTCACCTGTGTCACCTTATAATGCTGGTTATATAGCTGGTGCCTAGTTTGATATGAGATGGCTATATCATTTATACATCCACAGGGTGTTGTAAATACTATAGTGTTACAGTATGTTCAAAGCAACACGTATTATACGCTAGTTTCCATCTGTAATTTAAACCTTAGTTATTACAGTTTCACCCTTTGTGCCAATTGTGCCCTTTTATCAATATTCCTGACCATCACTCATATAATCTTTTTGGGGAATACCCTATTGTCTAGCTTACACGCTTCAAAAATTAATTAACAGTCATGACTTGTGAAGTCTTAGAAAGTTATACATGTGAATTGTCCGTAAAGTAGTCTCATGCTTTCTTGCAGATTTCCAGCTCTGGTTTGTGTTTGATCCTTTTGATCAATCAATAAGATAACGACTTGCCACATTCGGTTTACAACAAAGAGGCAACAAGTGAGTAGGTTGTCTTGTGGAGAACTTCAATCGTATCACTTCATCAATTTATCTTGCCATTCATTGAATGCTTCTGTAAATGTGGTTGTGTTTAATAAAAGGAGATTACCACATGTTTATGGGTGGATTGGTTTCTCATGACTGTCAACTTCTATAGCTGTCGACTGCTAGAAGGATTTGTTTTTATAAACTTCACTTGAATCTACTATTTCTTAGTTTAATGCCAAATGAATTGCCTGTTTTCTTTGGGTGTCAATTATGTGTGCAGAGGGGTTGGATTAGGTAGGATTGGTGTCAACCCTAGCTCTGCTTGTCTTCTAAAACTTCAACCCTTAACACTAGAATAACCCATTTTTCAAAACTTCAATCCTAACAAAACTCTATTACTAAAATTGATGGGATTTGTGTCAGGTCGAAATCAGCCATAATTGTAACTTTATTTATAAAACTTCAACTCCAACTCCAACTCTTAACACTATTTTTAAATTTCGACCCAAACTTTGAACTTTGTTTCGGGTTGAATTTAGGTTGACGCTGTCTAGAAAGGTGATAAGCCTTGACGACCCTAGATGAAAGTGAGAAATTGGAAAATCCAGTTAATCAGATTGGTCAGATTGCCTAACCATTAACCCTAATCTAATTCAATTTACTAATTGGGTTGAGTTCAACCCAACCTTTCCAACCTAATTATTAATTTACCCAACCTTAACTTCATCAAAATTTAGGTTGGATCAGTTGATTCGGGCGAAATCCATCTCAAATTAATCCTAGAGTCAATACTCCGGGTGGACTGGGCTGATGATGTTTCTTTGGTCCACTTTTTATTTCGATTAAAAACAGCCTAATCTGAATTCAAATTAATCAAATGGAATTCAGATCAACTTTGGAAATTGGGAAACTATGAAAAGTGGAAATTTAATTTAGTAAATTAAAAAGTATGATATGCAAAGGAGATGAAAATAATATTGGTTAAGTAGTAAATAAAAACAAATGAAAATGATAGAAAAGATGGAACAGAAAATTGAAAAGATAATTAAATTTAACTAAGAGAAATATAGGTTAATAATAAATATTTTATTAAATAAACGAAAGAGAAAATTATAGCAAATTAAACATTCTATAACATATATAAGAATATGTTTGGCAATGTGCAAAAAGGGGATTAAACCATCTATACCCCTTTTAAGCATTTTTTTACTTGAGAAGACACTCTAACCTAATTCAAATAATTTAGATTAGCCTCAATTTAACTCTTGCCTTTTTATCTATTTTTCAAATCATTCTTTTTTCTTTTTTATTATTTTTATATTTTATAAAAAAAGAAGCTCATTGTTTTCACTTATCATCTTATTTTTTTATATAAATATTACTATTTTACCTTCATTTTATTATGTTATTTCTTCTTATTTTATTTTTCAACTTTTACACCTCTTGTCGTTATGGCTCTAGATAATGGGGGTATATTACTTGAGGTAGAAAAGGGATAAAAGCCCTTTTTTCTATTAATTATCTATAACTATTTTACTTTTTTATATCATGATAAATTTTCTCCAGAAAAAGTCTATCTATAATTTTTTAATCTTTATAACTGACATCTTCTATATATATATATATATATATATATATAACAACATCATACTTTTTTTTTTTAAAATCTTTTTTATCTTAAACTAAACATGCCATAGGTATAAAAGCACTATTAAAAAAGATGAAATTTGTAGAAAGGATATAATTTTTTCTCTTTTTATTTTAATTTATATTTACTTTTGTTTAATTACTCAAGTAATCAATGTTAGGGTGACTATAAATTCTACATTACTTAGAGATTAGAGGGGTGGAATCAGCTCATTTAACATAGTATTAAAGTCAAACTCACGCTTATTTAATTTTTGTTATATACTTTGTTTCTATTATGCTTACTCGTCTTGTTTGTCTTTTTTATTTTGCATGGAAGAGGGCATGTTAGTGGGGTATAAGTCTCACATGGCCACGTGGTTTTGAGGTGTAACACCCACATTAAATGTGGTGGTTGGCAGCCGCATTCAATGTGGGCTGTTGGCCATTTGTAGCGGAATGTTTCCGCTATAAGAAAGAGGGAGAGAGAGAGAGAGAGAGAGAGAGAGAGCATGAGAAAGAGAGAGGGAGAGAGAGAAGAGAGAAAGCGAGAGGGAGAGAGGAAAGCAGGGAGAAGGCAGGCGAAGAAACCGAGTTAAGTAGGTTATGCTTAATCTTTTTGTTAATTCAATTGGTTAAATAATTGTATTTTATATGTATTGTGCTATCATGAGAATTGAAGCATTTAGATATAAAATCATGATTTAATTTTTGAAGTTTTCTATCCGTTGAAAAAGAAATACTATCAAGTCTCTATGTAGTTGAAATATTTAAATATCACTCACACATCTTACAATGATCCTCTCAAGATGTAGAATGAATCTTACAGTTCAGATTCAGGGAATATAGTGTATATATACTTTTATGGAAGAAAAATAGAAATAAAATTTGTACATTGTGAACAGTAACCGTAAACAGTGTACATGAATAGTGAATAGTGAACAGTGTATAATGAATAGTAAATAGTGAACAACAATGAATATTGAATAGCAAAGTTAAATCATTTTTCCTTTGTAGGAGAATAGCTATTTTTTAAAGAAAGAAATTCATATTTCTTGAAGTTTGAAATATCTAGAAGTAGGAAAGTATAAGAAAGTCTTGGGAGGCAAGAGTTTAGTGTAGAAGCTTAAATCCTTGAATCTTGAGTCGTAGGAAATGATTTTCTAAACTCATACAATTTTTTTCTATTTACATGACTTTTTTATACATAATGTTTGAGCTGTTACAAATTGTGTTGAATTTATATCTTGAGCTCTTGATTTGAATGACTGGAATGAAGTTTTATTGTGTTAAACATGCTTTACACGTTTTCCTCGTATTTTCATCTAAGATTTATAGTTTTATGAATTTTGCCCCATATGTATTTGATGGAATGCCTAAGTGAAGAATATGTCTTATTTATGAACTTTGTTGGGTGAGTCTAGAGCATATATGACACGTTAAATTATTGGAACCATAGTTGTATATATTAGTGATATTGCATGATGTATGAAAATGGGCCTTGGGCCACATGTGATAGATGATACATAGTATGACATTTGGTACGCATCATGCAAGATAGCATGGGTGATTGAGATGTGCACATGATGATGATGATGATTGGGTGGTTTGCCTGGCTTGTATAACCAAGAGATGAGCCTGAATGACTAAATGTGATGAGATACACATGATGTGAGTAATAAGGGGTTTGATTGGGTAGATATGTGGCATAAGTATGAGATGCACATGATCTGAGTAATAAAGAGTTCGATCGAGCAGACATGTGGCATGTTCGTATCTTGATTTATATTCATGATACAATTTGAGAGTCCTTGTTCATGTTGCATAATTGTTGCTTATGTGGGATTATGTAATAGCCCAAGATTCATGAACATGGCATTAGGTTGGGCATGGTCATGAGATTGGTCGATGGTGAGACTTGATCGATGTTTGTAATTTATGTAAAACCTGGTGTGAATTTTATAACTACGTTGGATATGATTAGCCGAAGGTCAGATGAGTGATGGTTCAAGTGTGATCAAAGGAAGTCATCTGTTGCTTTTACTTACTTAATTACTAAGTTGCCCAACTCACCTTATTTTAAAAATCTTAATAGGTTTACTAGAAGCAAACCAATCTGAGGTTGGAACTCCATATAGAAAGAATTGAAGCGTTTTAGTTAATTGTATCATTTAATATGATGTATATGAGTTTTGTAGACTTATGAGATGCATATGATTATAATATTTATTGTGATATGTAGATTATGTTATAATTTATAATTTTGATGGGAGATTGTATATACTAAAAGATGATATCCTTTATTCAGTTATGTACTTTCATCATCTATATATCTTGTAGAATGTAGCTATTGGCATGGTTATAATGATATAGTTTGTGCTTGTATAATTCCTACTTATTTAGTTGATCTTGTGGCTATGGAAAAATGATCGATTGATTTGCAAGTGGTGCTCATTTCAATTAGTGTTGATCGGCAAGGTGCTATATAAGGTTAGAGGAGATGAAATTTGACAGCATCCTTGTGTCACTAATATCATTGCGTTCCTCCTCATCCCTTTTTCGCTTACCTTTAGTATTCTAATTCCCTTTAAAAACTAAACAGGCCTCTGGCCCTTGGTGACATTCAATCGTCATTGAATAAGTGGACCCATCTTTCAAATTGAGCTGACCTGGCTCTTCGTCACATTCCATCCACGGATAGTCACATATTTTATAAATAAACTTTTTTATATTGTCCGGTTTGCACTACCCTTGTAGCCTCCTATTTCTAATCAATTCTTTTGGCATCTTCACCAAACCTCCAGTCAATGTCCATCAGCTGCATTCCCATGTGGCTGTTTATTGTTTTTGGGCTACAGGGTCGACAGAACGTATTCTGCTTTGGCGCCCGCGTATCGAATCAAGCACTCCGCCGTTGTGCCGAACGACCAGGTGATCCTGACTAAAACCAGCGAGAACAAGTACAAGGCAAACGGGGCACGGGGGCAGGCAAGGACGGAGTAAGAACTTAAAAATTCAAATATTTTAGCTTCCTCAGGCAAGATGCTCTTCTTCGTCTATTTCTTTACAATCGAATCACACTGCCACAATCGAAAATGCCTCTCTCTGTCTCAGTCTCTATTTCCTCCCTTCCCGTTTCTTTCCTTTCAAATCGCCTTCCTACAATCCGTTGTTGCTAAACTTCAAATCCCACCATCAAGGCCAATTTCCAGTTGAAGCCCCCAACTCCCGCCATGGCGCTGAGCTTCAATTCACTGGCAGATACCTTCACCGTCGACGTCCACCGTGCCAAAGGCCGGCCGATGAATGTTCCGTTGATCGCGCCTTTCACGATCGCCTCTTCGAGGCTGGATGCTGTCGAGAACGTCGCTATTAGAATCGAGCTCAGCAATGGGAGTGTTGGGTGGGGCGAGGCACCCATTCTTCCTTCGGTGACTGCAGAGGATCAGGCAACTGCGCTGCAGAAGGCAGAGGAGGCTTGTAGTTTTCTGCGGCGCGCAGTGCCAGCAAGCTTGAGTTCGGAACTCGGGGCTGTAGGGAAGCTGCTCCCCAGGCATGAATTCGCTTCTGTGAGTGTTTATCTCATTGGGTAACTCTTATATTTCTGATTCGTCTTGCATGTGTAGAGATATTGATCAACTGTTGGGTCTCTGGCTCCATTGATTTCTAAAAAAGCTTCATTGTGTTGATGCGGGCTGTCACTGAATTTCCTTACTGTTTCAGTCAATGATGGGTACAATCTTCTTGAGTTTATCAGTCTTCTTTGGTATTGATTGCAATTCCCGTTGTGGAAATGAGAAGGTTTCAACTCGAAACAGCTAGTAGGGAAGTTGGTGCGTGCAAATATAAGTAGGGCTCACTCTGCCTGTCTTATGCTGATCAGCTGGTGAAGTTGCTTGCCCAGTAAGCTTTGCCACCATTAATGCATAAAACTGGAATGAAATACATGAGAAATCGAACAATACTTTTACATGTGTTTTATTTGTTGTTTCATAAATCATGTTCTTAATCATCATCATCATCTACTGTTGCAAGTCAAAAAATTAAATTCTTTTTTTCCTCATATATTTTGACACTAATACAAGTTAAATGCACACTGTGAGTTTGTACATGTTATTTTGTATCTGTAAAAGTGTTGATCTGGATTGCGAAGGGATGAAAATTGGATTTCAGGATGTGGAATTTTAAATTTTAATTGGCGAGAGAGATAGGTGGTGATCACCGAAACTACAGACGGGTAATCAGAAGAGTTGTCCCTAAAAGCTTATTAGTTTCTCATCAAAGATTTAAAATATCCAAGTAGGATGAAGATCTAGCTTCTGATATCTAACCTCCCTGGGAAGTCACCAACCATCTATTGCACAGATTGCAGCCATTAAGGGTATGCTTTTATTTATCTGCTGATTAGGATGAAAGAAGTCAAATATCTCATTTAGACCAAAGGCCAGATTTCAACTGCACCATGGGATCTATCTTTCCAATTGGATGTCCCTTGTGTTTGTGCAATGTAAATTTCACATGCAATCTGATTGATTGGTCTTGCCATCAAAAAGACTCTTCATTTGACTCGGCCATTTTAGCTGCGCTGGTTTCATCTCTCTCTCTCTCCATCTATGTTTCCCACTTCCCCACGCACCTTTTTCTAATCAGGCTGACGTAACTGCGTTCTTGCAAGGTACCATGTAGATTGGTGTTAAAATCCATTGGTGATCTCAAGTGCATCTTGGCATTATGCTTGTTACCAATTTTGTCCTTTCAGTTTGCTTTGATTCCCAGAAATTTGGAAGTTCTCCTTTTTTTCTTTTCCAGATATAGTAAATTTATCTCCCCCTTATTCTGTTTTGGTGATGAAAGGTTAGAGCTAGAGTTGAGATGACATTGATTGATGCAGTTGCTAATAGCATCCGAATTCCTCTCTGGAGACTATTTGGTGGTGCAACAGATTCCATAACTACAGACATAACAGTTCAGTCCCTGCCTTAATTCTTATTCTTTGCATGAAAATATCTTGTTTTATTGGTCTTTAAAACCCTATTTCCAATTGTTTCCCCAACTAAAGCAGCTCAATTGGCGGCAAAGTATGCAGAACAAGGGTTCGCTACCTTGAAGCTGAAGGTGGGAAAAAATTTGAAAGCAGACATTGAAGTTCTTAGAGCCATAAGGCTAGCCCATCCTGACTACTCTTTTATCTTGGATGCAAATGAAGGATACACGGCTGATGAAGCAATTGAAGTTCTTGACAAGTTACATGGTAACTAGAGCACACAGTATGTTGTAATCATGTGATATCACATGTTGTAATGGTTAACCCTATTGGTGTCCGAGCATTGGCATGTCTATTGGTTGACTCAATTGTTGGATATTTTATTTCTTATTTCTCTCACATGTTTTGTTTCCCATGTTGGATACTTCAAATATTTGCCCGAGGATAAAGATGGAGAACATTTTTATTTATGATTACGGATGATCTTCGTTTGGACTCTAGGCTACATATGCCCTTTTACTATTTATCAAAACAGTGATTGTTCAGTAACTGTGGTTGTTGAATACATTTTAGCCCGCTTACACTTTCAACTATGGCCAACAATGTATTGAGCACCACAAAATGTCACTCGGATTGGATGATTCAACTATCTGATATCAACTACACTATTTCCACTTTTTTCGTTCTTACCCATTTCTTGCCCTCGAAATCAATGGGTAGGAAATCCAGTTAATTTCTATTATTGGGCTCTATCCATGTTGTAACTGATACTCAAACAATCTGGTTTTACACATTCGAAATCCAGCTGTTTTCAAACATGGGTTTCTTTATTCTAGTTCATTACATAAGAGTAATTGTCTCTTCAGGGGCAAAGTTCCTGAATATTGTTTATCTTTTTGCAGAAATGGGGGTGACTTCTGTTCTTTTTGAACAACCAGTTCATCGAGATGATTGGGAAGGTCTCCATCGTGTCACCAATGTTGCAAAAGACAAGTATGGAACATCTGTTGCAGCAGATGAAAGCTGCAGGAGTTTGGTTTATGTTGAGAAAATTATACCGGGAAATCTTGCAGATGTCGTAAACATTAAGCTTGCCAAGGTTGGGGTCCTCGGGGCCCTTGAAATTATTGAGGTGGCAAGGAGTGCTGGCTTGACTCTGATGATTGGAGGCATGGTTGAGACTAGACTTGCCATGGGCTTTGCTGGCCATCTCGCTGCTGGTCTCAGATGTTTCAGGTAATGCTTACCCTAGAAGTGCAGTCTTCTTAATGTTTTGGTTCTTTTAGGAGATTATGAAATACCCATTGCCAATTCGACATGAACCTTACATGTGCTCGAAGCATGGCCCAAAAATTATGGCAAAGCAACAATATAATCACCTAAATTGTGACCATCAAAGCAAATACCAAAATGAATACTGTCAAGGTCAATGACAGATAGTTAAATTCATATCATCAAGGTATTCTGTGGGGTGTATCCTTCATCCAGCATACAATAGGGCTATTCAGATTGTCTGGATTACTGCAAATATATGCCAGGTGTATGCTATCGTTTCAATGCTCTCTTAGGATACCAGATAGAGGTTACGACAACATAGTTTTGTTGCCATAACAGTCATAAATCCAAGAGGCATGTTAATGGCTATCTTTCAATGGTCTTCTTTCAAGTAGTCAAGAACCTCTTTCAAACTTATATTTTAATACAAATTGCATTGAGAGAAAGGAGAGGTCTTATGGTCATAAATCCTAGAGGCATGTTAATGGCTATCTTTCAATGGTCTTCTTTCAAATAGTCAAGAACCTCTTTGAAACTTATATTTTAATACAAATTGCATTGAGAGAAAGGAGAGGTCTTCCTTGTTACAAATTTTGAAACACTTTTGGTGGTGAATTTGATGCAGATTTATTGATCTAGATACACCCATTCTTCTTGCGGAAGATCCAGTAATTGGTGGTTATGAAGGTATATACCTCTAAAGCTCAAACTGTTCACCTATTTTCATCTATGCTTAAGTTGGTATTTGATCAATGGGGAATTAAAGGATCTATATCTTTAACCCACACAATATACCTGGGGTTTCTATTGTAGAGTGCAGGTGGTTTGGTGAGCCCAGGCTTTTACTCATATTGCCCACTGTATAAAGATAACATCCAAAATATTTTAAATTCTAAGATCCTAAATGATGAATCTTGGGAAATTTTTCTCAAGTCTGATGTAAATCTTTTCTGTAATTCTCTTGTTGACTGTTTATATGTAACCTATAAGCTTCCCTGGTGAAGAGTGAAGAGACTTTCCTAATGAAGTCCATCTACAGTTTAGCTGCAATGCCCATCCAGTGCTTTACCAAAGCACAGGCCTCATTAGTGATAAACTGAGGACTTATATTATACAAATGTATGGGTCTTGTGTCATATAATTCCTCTTTGATGCGTGGTTTAAGCATTTTTTATTGTTGACATTCTTGGTTTTTGACACATGAGAGAACTTTTTTTATTCTTACTTTTTCTCTCTCATGTCCTTTCTTGGATTAGTTTCTGGAGCTGTTTACAACTTTACAAATGCTGGAGGCCTTGGTGGTTTCCTCCATTGGGACTCTGTTGCTTGGTGAGCTACATTTCTGTTTTCTGATACTTAATCAATCAATTTACATTGAAGAATAGTGATTAATCTATCTAGATACTTCAAATTTTATGCATGACCCATGAGACAGCAGTAAGCTTAAACCATGACTTAAAGGTCACTTGCTGGGGTTTTTCATTTGCCACTGCCTCAAGGTCATCTCACCTGTATCACGTTATATAGCTGGTGCCTGGTTTGATATGAAATGGCTATATAATTGATATGTCCACAGGGTGTTGTAAATACGACAGTGTTACATTATGTTCAAAGCAACATGTATTATATGCTAGTTTCAATCCGTAATTTAAACCTTAGCTATTGCAGTTTCACCCTTTGTGCCAATTGTGCCCTTTTATCGATATTCCTGACCACCACTCATCTTCATATCTTTCGGAGAATACCCTATTGTCTAGCTTACACGCTTCAAAAATTAATTACTAATAAAATTATATATTTCTTCTATCCTAATCAACAACTGTCATGACTTGTAAGTCCTAGAAAGTTATACATGTGAATGGTCCAGAAAGTAGTGTCATGCTTTCTTGCAGATTTCCAGCTCTAGTTTGTGTTTGATCCCTTTGATCAACCAATAAGATGGTGACTTGCCACATTCAGTTTTCAACAAAGAAGCAACAAGTGAGTAGGCTATCTCGTGGAGTACTTCAATTGTATCACTTCATCAATTTATCCTGCCATCCATTGAGTGCTTCTGTAAATGTGGCTGTGTTTCATAAAAGGAGATTTCCACCCTTAGGTTTAGATGCACTATCTGAAAACAACACATCAACAATGTGGTATAATATTATTGGGGGATCTTTTTCTTCGCAATGTATTAAGTAGCCTGTTAAATGTAATTCAAAACATTTATGCTTTATCGCGGTACTCAACTGAACTCTTAACTAGTGTTTATGGATGCTTGAAATCTTACTACGTGTTTGTGGGTGGACTGGCTTCTCATGACTGTCAACTTCTTTAGCTGTTGACTCCTAGAAGAATTTGTTTTTGTAAACTTCACTTGAGTCTACTATTTCTTAGTTTAATGCCAAATGAGTCAAGAATCGCCTGTTTTCATCGGATGTCAATCATGGTTGCAGCCAGGTTGGATTAGGTCGGATTGTAGTCAATCCTAGCTCTGCTTGTCTTCTAAAATTTCAACCATTAACACTAGAATAACCCATTTCTCATAACTTCAATCCTAACACAACTCTATTACTAAAATTGATGGGGTTGTGTCAGGTTGAAATCAGCCATAATTGTAGTTTTATTTATAAAACCTCAACTCCAGCTCCTGCTCTTAACTCTATTTTTAAATTCCAACCCAAACTTCGAACTTCTGGTAAAGTTTCAGGTTGAATTTGGGTTGACGTTGTCTAGAAAGGGAATAAGCTTTGACAACGCTAGATAAAAGAGAGAAACTGGAAAATCCAGTTAATCAGATTGGTTAGATTACCTAACTATCAATCCTAATCTAATTCAATTTATTAATTGTGTTGAGTTGAACCTGACCTCTCCAACCTAATTTTTAATTTATTCAACCTTAACTTTATCAAAATTTAGGTTGGATCTGTTGGTTCGGGTGAAATCCATCTCAAATTAACCCTAGAGTCAATCAATCCTGGTGGACTGGACTAATGATGTTTGAGGCCTATCAGCCTCCGTTTACATGCTTCACTTCCATTCATTTGGCAAGCCATGAAGGTTAGCTATTAATATTATTGACTTAGGTGACTATCGTAAGAAGTTAAGAACTATATCTTAGTGGTAAAAAGTATATTTTTAGATTAAGATTTGTGGTTCTGTTTTGTATATAAGATTTATTTTATATCATTCTTCAGATTGCACACTTCAAATCAGTCAATTAATAGGACCGTTGAACTAGTCAAGCCATGAAATCAGTAGAGCCATAAACCAATCAAACCTTTGGTCCGATTCTTACACCATTAGATGCATGGACCAACTGTAGAGCACTACAGCCTAGCTTCGAGTTCACCATGCTAAATCCTATTAGGTATAATTTCTATATTAAAAGCAGAAAATAAATAAATATCTATTATTTTCTAAATTTTCAACTCTTTGCATCATTTTTTAAGGAAAAAATTATTAATCCCAAATCTCAAAAATAAGAAATTTTTGTGTATTATGCTTAGGGGAAAGTAAATTTTACTGCTCTGATATTACTGTTGAAAATTATCACATAGATAATTGAAGAAAATTAACATACCTTATCATGTGAAAACGTAAAATTTCAAAATTTGATTAATTCACTTTACAAATCTGTGGTCAGCTACTAAAGTTTCCCACTATTTACACATTTCAAATATCTAAGGATTAGAACTGATGGATCCTCCAGAAATAGCTAGAGAAATATACTAATGAGAGAGGAGTCCCTTTGCACATACGAGTCTACTAAAAATGGTACTTATTCATCCACTTGAGAAACTATAAAATCCAAGAACGACTTGGATTTCTATTTGAAGGTCCACACAGTCCACAAACAACACATCCGAAGGCCCATGTATTAACTAATTTAGTAAAATTAAGGGCATTTGATTCTGCCAGGCATTGCATGCTTCCCCAAGCATAACTATGTGCTGTTTCTGTCGTTAGGCTAGTGACAGATGGCTGAGATGCTTTTGGTTGAACATGCCGATGAATGTTTGTGGGCTTTATTTTTTTCAGAGCATCCTGGCCCCAGAGTATGAGCGTAAAGCATCCCGGTGGGAACATTATTACATGGAAATAATGCTTCCATCCTCTGTTGTGGAGGTGTTGCATCAACCATGGTTGGCATTCTCTACTTACCACCTCTACCTTCTTACATGCTGAATACAAGACTGGAGAAATTGGTAGTCATGTTTGGATGCCAAAGCAGGCCTAAGTTTTTGGTTTTCGTTTTTCTTGTTTACAGAAACAATTTATGGTATTTCTTCGCTGCGGCGGCGAAGGATGAGGATAACTATGCTAAATACCCATGTTTTCTTGCTGCTTCAGGTGTCTTACCAAAGGCCACTGTTTGCGTTTTTCCCTGGTCTTGCCAAGGAAAAAGAGTTCACCGATTATCTCGGATCCTTGCTATCCAAATACGTGCAATGGTTGGTATCATGCGATCAAAAATGCAAACTTCCAAGTTCCATTTTGGTAGGATGTCTCAGAATTGCGTCAATTTGAAACACAGGGCAACTGCAGATGCACCCTTGCTAGGTCCGGTTTTTTTCTTGATTAGGGCCTGAATAAGCCCAACTCGGCATTCCTTAATGCGCAGATACCTGCCATCTACGCAAGTACTGGCGATCCACGTAATGGACGTGGTCATTGTTGGTGGCGGCATGATTCGGGAAGTGCCTCACACAGGCTGCCCAGCCTGCTGGATGCTTGCCATCTTCTACTTTCTCACCCTGCCTCCGTTTGTTTCACGTCATTAGTCTCCCATTGGAGGATTTTGCAACAATGTCAGAGAAAGGGAGGAAAAATTATACAGGTAATGTGGTGAATTACAAAGGGTTCAATCCATGAGAATTATGTATTTTGACCCTTTATACTATTTGATTTGTGGCGGAACAGAAAGCATTTGTTACCTAATGTGACGATTTGATTCTATGTTTTAAATCAACAACTGAGGAACAATAAATAAACGATTACCTTTTATATGTATAACACAAATGGGGTAAAGTAAAGTATAATCCACATTTCAAATTTTTTGAATTTTTACGTACAAAAAATTGATGAGGTAATGTGTTTGCCTAAGAGGACTGCTTTTAGGTGGGGAAGACCATTTCACCTCAGAGGTCTCAGTGAATGCCTGGAATATAATGGACCATGGTACGACTTTCTAGGAAGTCTTTTGGAAATACCTTATTCATGAGAAAGCATGACACGTGGCCGCTGTTTATGACTTCTTTGTCTCTACATGGTTAAAAACATGATGGAGTCTGCGGCGAAGGTGAAGTGGGGAGAACAACCATAGCTGGGCTAAATACTTATGCAAGATCATGGAATTTGAAATGGCTGATTTCCCGATTCAAACATTGGATTACTCGACCAGCTCAGTGCAAGTGGTCCATTTTCTGGCCCCATGCGATCAGGTAAAAATCTCGACGTCACACGCGCCAACCAGATCATA
>JAYJMB010003188.1:24543-35667 GCA_036873735.1 Pouteria campechiana
TACACCGCAAACTACCAAGTATGCAAGCTGTCCACAAAAATGATGAGATTTTTTTCACGGCCCACCCAAATATATGCGGTCAAAACGAAGGACACCGCTACGGAATAAACGGTCTGAAATGTGAAAAGATGGAGAGTGCCCGGCGATTTTTATCAGTCCAGTCTTTACCCAGACTTTGGCTTCTATAAATTGGGCATTCTCGCCGGGCAATTGCACTCATCCTGCCTCTTCTTTGTTTGTTGCTCTTGCTCTCCTACGAAGATGAAGGTCTCCTGCTTCCTAGCCTGTGCGATCATGGCCTTGCTGCTGGTGGCCCATGTGCCCATGGCGATGTCGGTGACCTGCAGCGCGACGGAGCTGCTCCCCTGTGCCGGAGCCATGCTCTCGGGTTCGGCACCGACAGCAGCATGCTGCAGCAAGCTCAAGGAACAGCAGCCATGCCTTTGCGGGTACCTCAAGGACCCCAGCCTGAAGAAGTACATCAAGCCGGAGAACGCTAGGAAGGTGGCCCAGGCGTGCAAAGTTCCTGCTCCCAGCTGTTGAATACAAGTAGTGGCCCCCACCACCATCTATCTATCTTTCCAAGCATCGATAGATGATCTAATCAGATGGGGGATCGGCCCATCTGATCATACAATTTGAGTGGTTTGATTGGTAACGGTTGCTTAGATAACTTTTTTTTTCCTTTTCCTTTTCTGCATTGTATCCTAGTAATGTTATTGCATGAATAAAATGTGGTGGGGCAGCATATATATTATAAGTGCACCTCTATTTTTTGGCGAGCTTTTTAACCCTAGTGGGACCAATGGATCGTACCATAAAAATCATGGACGGAGACATCATCGGGTTTCGGGGTGCTTGGCGGGATATCACAAATCATAATGCTGACAACCAACTCCTGTTGTTCCCGATTGCCGAACAACCAATGGCAAAGAGATGATCGGGAATTATGTTGCAGTAGACAGCATATGTTGCAGACGAATGTTGAAGGAGGAGTTTGGTTGATGTTCATAATATTATCCGAGGACAATCCAACCAATGTTGGCAACATTAAAGGTTGCCACAAATCATCGACATGGCAAGGAATACAGGCTTGTCCTTGTGATTGGTGCGCTGATGATGGTAGATTGCCCATGGGCTTGTAGCCAGATTTAGGCTCCGTTTGGCGCCTCTTTTACAGAGGTTAAAAGCACTTTCACCAGCGCCAGAAGCACTGTTGCGGAATGGGATTGTGTTTGGGAAACTTCCGCACAAGTACTTTCGGAAACCGCATAAGTGGAAAAACAGCGTTTCAGTCGAAGCGGAAATTTTCCACTTCTCCATGGCGCGCGTTAACAAAACTTTCTCAGAGGTACAATAGTAAAACTTTTCCAGAGGTCCGTTTCCAAAAGTGTATTTGGTTAGTAGTATCTTAAAATTGTCTCCTTTTATTTTTATATAATATTTATCAATTATCATTTTTAATAATTTTTTTATATTTGTTTACTGTTATTCTAATGTTATTTTCAACTTTGGTGATGTTATTTTTAAGATTTTTAAATTAATCAAAAAAATACCAATTCAAATGAAGCCCATTGTACTCCTCACGGCCGTTAACGTGGGCAATGGAATTACAAGCAAATATTAAAAATTAAAGTATAAAGCAAGATTTTAAAATGCTAAACAATAAAGATAAAATTAATTAAATATACTATCACAATTTTTAAGAAAATGTGATATTTGGTTTGTATATAAGATGCAAGTAAAGTCTAATTTGCGACCTTAGCTAATGAAAGAAAGTCACTAACATGAATGAGACTTTCATATACATATATATATATGTGTGTATATATTTTATCATATATGTATAATAGTATATATATGTATGTATATATTTTATCATGTATGTATAATAGTATTAAAAATATTAAGTATTTTTCTTCTCCTAAGCTTATAATATATATTAAAAATATTTTATTATTAACACTTATTTTAAATTCTAAAATTTAATTTTTATATTATATTATTTGAATAATTCTTTTAAGGATAATTAGTGACAAAGTTAAAGCATAATTTTTTTATTTTTTTATCATTTGTATAATAAAAGTACTTTTGTCATATTATAGTCAAAAATATATTTAATACCAAAAGTACTTTTATTTTAAGTTTTTTTTAAAGTTCTATGGTAAATAATATTTCTTTAAAAAGTACTTAATTTCACAGTAGCAGGGCAAACCAAGCCTTAAGCGGCTATGAGTTTTTACGTTTGGATCGTTGGGTGTGTCAGGTAACATGCGGCATGCGTGTGGCTGTTGCCCAGTTGAGCACGGCAGACGCAACAAACCCATCACATGATTCCAATCACATCAACGCAACGGTTCCGATCCCAGCCATCTCACTTGCAAATTTGGCTGCAAAGACTAATGCTGTGGAACAATACTGCGTTTTATATGCGACAAGAACAGTAAATGGTACTAAGTAATGCCTTAAAAAATCATTGATAGAAAATAGTAAGGCCATGAAAGCTTGTTAACGTCCGAGTGTTTAAGCACAAACACTTGAGAAAGTTGCATCTGAAACAAGTTTCTGATTATGCTAGTTTTGAAATCCCTAATGGAGATTTATTCCGAGATTTCAAATTTCTCTGTCAGTAATGTGGTAATTGCATCGCGTGACAGAAGAATCTTGAGCATTTCGATAAATTACACAAGACTACTGCGCTAGTTGATTATATTCTTTTGTTCATTTCTAGGGAAAAAAAATGTTAATAATGCTGTGGTTGTGTGGCCTGTCCATCAGCCAACGATTAGACGCAGCAATAATGGGTTCTGCATACATTGCGTGTTACACACGTATACTATGCGACAAGAAGTAATCAGAATTTTGTCTTGTTTCTTAATTAATGTACCTGTGAAAATTGGCGATTACCAACTTCCCCAGGATTGACTTGCATAATTGCAAATGATAAATGGTGACCTTTTAGCCATTGCCTTTTTGTCTATCTAGTTTTTTACTGATTTCATCGTATTAACCGCTTTGGTCAACGAATGCGCCTTCTGCATCACACTCTGTCTACCACTAGCTAAATCCGGCCATGGATGATCTGGGCTTGATCTTATCCGTTTAAAATATTATATTTATAGTTTATTTATCTCATACCAAAGTTAAACAGATAAAATATTTTAAGCAGCTTGTGTGCACAGAGATCTGCTACACGTGCGTTCGTTACCCCAGCCAAATTTGCTGGCCTACGTCCTTAGTGGCGCCTTGTGAATAATTGCTTCATGTAAAATTCAATTGGATTAGAATGATTGCTTGATTTAATTTTCAATTGGATTAGAACTATTGCCTGTCGGCTTGCTCACTTTATACGTGCGTGTGCTCTAAGTGTTAGCAGGCACATGATCAGATGTGCCATGCCCAAGCCTCGTTGGGATGTTGCTGACCCCTGGGCCAATCAATGATGATGATTGTGAAATTGTAGCCCCCACTGTCACATCAAAAGGAGCTGTAGTCCACAAATCCCATCTTATGCGGATGGCGTAATGATGTAGAAACATGCAAGCGATGGAATTTTTCTGGAGTTTCATTCATCCTTCCGAGCTGAGCAACTTGCCTGTCATTCCACCAGAATCCGGTATCGTATGGCTCCCTATTATGTTGGAGTCTAATTTTCATGCGGTTAATGCTAATTTGAAAACGTTTTTGCTATTTTGGTAAGCGGTAACGAAGTAAAAGGAGGGGAAAAAATCATCGTTTTTTTCACCCATTTTTATTAATGTGATGTTTACTTATCATGCTGAACGATGCTGTATCTTTATTTTAAAATTTTATATATTTTATTCTCGATTATTGCCCTATTTGTAGGGTAAATAGTTTCCCTTTCCTTCGTTTATACAGATTTTACCTCTTTTTATTTCTCCTTTTCGTGTTTACCAAACATTTCTAAATGAAAGAGTAAAAATCAAAATAGTTGTTTGTCTTAATCCAAACAAAATAGACTTTCTTTCCATATTCCTTCCATTTTTATTGTTGATTATATTTATTAATATTATTATTATATTTTTCCATTATTTTACCCATTGAAAAGGGAAATTATTATTTTTTCAATTGGCTATGCTTGGATGCTTGGAAAAGAGAAGAAAAGGGGTTTCCTTTCCTTTCTCTTCCTCTATAATGCAGTGTGACATTTTTATCTAATCTACCTTTTATATATTTATATATATTTCTAGTAGTATCTTTTCAATAATTGAGTTTATTAATTTTGTCTTCATTTGCTATGCGATAGATATCATCTCTTTCTATTTTCTCCTCTCTTTTTTTAATTTCTGTTTTTGTCTTCATTTTCCTCCCCCTTTTCAAGTGTCCAAACAAACCCTATAAATCTAGCCTATTAAGCTCCCTTTACATCAGATTACACAGGTCGTTATCAAGACGTGATGCATATGAATTCATTTTATTTTCAACTATTAATAAATAACAATAAACAAACATCTACATGATGCATTCACTTTAATGCGAGTTCCAAGTGTTTCTACAATAATTCGATAGTAAGAATCGTTGTGTTCTCTCTTTTGTTTTGTGAGACGTATTGTGCCCTGGATTTTCGATGAATTTTCACTTCCCAAAAAGATAGTAGTGGGTTGAATAATGTGGATAGGTCAATTTTAATTAAAACATAGTAATGAGCCCCCGTAAGCTCCCAACGCTACAGCAGTTTCTGTGGCCCAAGGTCTAAGGTAATTCACGTCGACAGATTGCGATCGCAGAGTCACATCAAAAGTTACGAATGGAAGGCCAGGTTTCCATTATATATACTACTTTATGCATTGAACGGCAAATATACGGCTGAACTGTGGTTACGAATGGAAGGCCAGGTTTCCATTATATACTACTTTATCCATTGAACTGCAAATATATGGCTGAACTGGGGCTTATGAAACTCAAGTTTGTCTTAATCTTAATCTTAATCATAATCTTATTTATAAAATTTTAATTTTAACCTTAACTTCAATCCTAACCCTGTTTTTAAAAATTGGGCTCAAGTCGAAATTAGAGTTGATAAAAATATAATGATGATCTGATTGATTGAAATATTATTATTTAAATTATTTATTTATATTTCAAACTAAACAAAAAATAATATATCATTCAATATTTGAAATTGCCATTCATATTTCAAAGATTAAACTAATAAAAAACTATTCATTCATATTTTAAACTAATAGAAAATAATACACTATTCAATATTAATCTGTATATATATATATATATTTATGTTGAAATCAAGTTCATGTTATAACAGGTTTAGGTTGATCCCAACCCTAATCTGGATAATTTTAAATCAGGTTCTAGTTAACGAAACATGAGTTTCAACGCTACTTAAAATTGGGTTTGGGTTGCACCCCTAGCTGCAAAGGTTATGTTTCATATTCTCATTCCACGTCAGTTTCTATCTCCAGCTTATGCCAGCTACTTACCAGGAATCCATTTCGTACTCACGGTAAATGGAAAGGGCACGTCGAAAGAAACATTGAAACTAATGCATTAATTTATTAGTTTATTTTGGGGTGCCAATTCCAAAATCATGATCATCACCACAAGATGATTTACACAAATCAAGGACATAAATAATTATATAATAAAGATACAGGATTTATATAAAAAAGTATTCCGCTAAAAAAAATTATGGAAGGAGAACCAAATTCACCATAAAAAACAGATTATTGAGATACATTTACACACCATGTCTGCAATCAACATACTTTGAAAACTCCTCTCCCTTGCTCCCAAAACATAGGATTTACCTTGATTGCTCCTGGTCTCAATTTTAAAATTCTAATTGAATCTTTAATTGAAACATAAATATATAATTCAAAAAATTAATTAAAATTTATTATACACCATCATCACAATTAACATACTCTAGAAAATTCTCTTCTTTAGTCCAAAAATCTATTATTTACCTTGACAACTCCTAGTCTCAACTTTAATGTCCCAACTAAATTATTAATTAGAATATTAATATATAATATTCCTAGTGAATTTTTTAATATGGACTCACTTAAGTCCAATTAGACCTTACCAAATAATTTAATAATTATTGCTAATTAATAATAATAATTTATTACTCGCTCACTTTCACGATTAATTTGTGGATAAATCCCCTACGAAATTTAAGCTGCTGAAAAAATTAAGTGAACAATATTGTCTCTATGTTTCAAAATCTAGTGTGTAAATTGAGTACCCCCACTGCATCAGGTTAGTCCCACTGTAATCTTATTTTTTAAAATTTTACTATAGCTATTTATTAGATTTATTTTTAAAACTTTGTCCTAACCCTTACCTAACTGTAAAACATTTATCATGAGTTCGGATTAATTTTTAATTAATAAAATTTGATAAATGTGTAATATCGAGCATGATAGTTAGCTTAGATTCTATTTAAAAAAATTATAGTGGGAGTGAAATAAATAAAATATTTAATTGAGATGTAGGTCAGCCTGACCGAATCATACCCCTAGATACATTATAATGAAAAATTTAAATTTAGATGTTTTTGCTCACCCATGTTATAAAATTTAGATGTCTACGTCCAATTAATACCACGCGGTTGTCTTCCAAGAGCGAAAACCTGTTGTCTTCCACATGTCTTCTGCTCTCGCTGTTATTTTCAGAGAGCGGATTGCGGACCTGTGAAGCATGAACAAGGGACTATTATTTTCTACCAGAATCTGTTTATTACATTTTTCTTCCAACGTGAAATCTACATGAACAAAATATTTTCTAATTACGCCAAATAACATAAATATTTATAATTAAAGTTAATATATATTTATTTTCATATTCAAAACATATCATAGAATAAAAGGTATCGATTGTGGTTTCATGCATAGCCCAGATTTTTCTATTTCATATTCACCCCACTTACACTTTCA
This sequence comes from Pouteria campechiana, assembly GCA_036873735.1. Lineage (NCBI taxonomy): Eukaryota > Viridiplantae > Streptophyta > Magnoliopsida > Ericales > Sapotaceae > Pouteria > Pouteria campechiana. The sequence goes on from JAYJMB010003188.1 coordinate 31,461, forward strand.
TCGCACCGTACACATCGGTGGCTATAAATTCAGCGCTCATTCCTTGCAGCCGCATTCATCATCCTCTCGCTCTCCTTGGGGCTCTTCTACGAACATGAAGACTTTTCCATTCCTAGCAATTGCGATCGTGGCGTTGCTGCTGGTGAGCCATGCGCCCATTGCGACCTCACAGACGTGCAACCCAACCGAGCTGAGACCGTGCCTTGGAGCCCTGACGAGTGGGTCAGAACCGACGGCTGCCTGCTGCGAGAAGCTGGAGGAACAGCAGCCATGTCTTTGCCAGTACCTCAGCGACCCCAACCTACAGCAGTACTTCACGCCGGATAATGCTAGGCAGCTGGCCCAGGGATGCAATGTTCCCGCTCCCAGTTGTTGAATTTATAAAATTGGCAGCCCCCCACCGCTACTCGAAGCATAGATATATGATCATCTGATTAGATGGGTTGGCCCATTTGATCATACACTTTAGTATTTTGATTGATAGTGGTTGCATAGGTACGCTGTTGTGTTTGGGTGTATCATCTCTCTCTCTCTCTCTCTCTCTCTCTCTCTCTCTCTCTCTCTCTCTCTCTCTCTCTCTCTCTCTCTCTCTCTCTCTTGTTGTATTGCAAATAATGTTATTCTATGAATAAAATGCCGCGGGGCAGCATTTGTGTGAGTGGGCATGTTTTCGTTGGGAATTGCATCGATCCCTAACGTTTCACGAGCTTTCACGTTGTGCAGGTGAGCGAAACCTTTATTGAGAGAGGGTTATCGCTATATTTTTGGGGGTATCTGGCAGGACATTCAAAGTTGGGGTCTTTGATACGTGAGGGGTGAATTACCAACGCTGTCGATTGTTAAATTAGCCATGGTCCCTTCGATAGATGGCCAAGAAATTAAACAAGCGGTGGACGAGAATAATGGGCAAATTGGATGTATGACAAGTTGCATGATGGAAAAACCTTTCGGTACAATCCACTCTATAACAGCAATTAACTCGACCCCAAGGGAAATTTGCATTGACACCCCTAAGACTTGCTTAATTTGTGTTTTGAACCCATAGTTTTTGAAATTGCACAAGGTTTGTCAAAAGTTTGCAAAGCATGTCCTTGTTGTCAAAATTATTAGAAAATTTCCTTCTAAAATTTTGTTTAATTTACATTTTAAGCAATGTTATCAAAGCCAGATCAAATTGATCAATCAGACCAGCTAAACCAAAAATCGGGTAGTGATCCAGTTCATTGAGACTCGATTTGCAATTCAGCTGTTAAACCCTCTAAACAATTTAGACTGTTGGTTAGATTGAGCAGACCGGTCAGGCCAATTAACCAATTCAAGTTATTTCAATAGTTTCATAAATTTAAATTTATAAAAATAATTATGATATTATAATTATATAATATTGATATCACAGTTTAATATCAGTTTGAATCAATGGTTGAACCAGTTTGAATCAGACTGAACAATTTAACAGTTTAATTATTGATTTAGTTTTGAGAACATAGTTTTAAGCCCCGTGCTCTTAAAAATTGTAAAGTACTTTCCTAAGATTTATCAAAAGCTTGTAAAGCATGCCCTTGTTGTTGGGTCGACAAAAGGGCAGCTAAGATTGGGAGGTACGACATATCGTGCATACGCCCTTAAAAAAAAATCTCCCTGCTTCTTTTTGTCTAGATGTGATTGGGGATGCTGAAGGCGGGGCCGGTGATTGGAGCGAAGGCGAGGTAAACCGTATGAAAGGGTAAAAGGGACAATTATTCACGATGCGGCGACGACAGCAGCGAGCTGCCACATCGATCCAAGGGAAATTTGCATTAATACCCCTAAGATTTGCTTAATTTGTATGCTAAACCTATAGTTTTTGAAATTGTACAACATCTCCCTTCGCTCTGTCAAAAATTTGCAAAGCATGCCCTGCCTCAAATTGTTGAGAAACTTGCATTCATATCCCTAAGATTACCCTAATTGCACTTCGAACCCTGTAGTTTTTGAAATTGTAAAAATACTTTCTTGAGGTTTGTCAAAAGTTTGCTAAGCATGCCCTTGTCGTTAGATCAAATGGGAGAAGGGCAACTAACAATGGGCTGCATTGTGGGTACCACTTGAGAAGAAAAGCAAGCACAATCTCCGACAATAATGGATACCATCATGTGATTTGTTGCTTTGATCAATATTTTTCTTCTCTTGCCTGACCCTTGCCATTTATTATGGCACCAGAATGAAGACAAAACATGTCAGCGGAAATTGAATGAAGAATAAAAGTCGATGTTGGGATGGCTAATTTCTAGAGAGGATGTTTTTCATTGCATAAAGAAACTAATTTATACCAATCAATGAACATTTTGATCTTCACAATTGGAGGGGAAAACAAAAACATTTAAACGTCTCCTGTGCAGAATTAGCCCTGATGTTAAAAGCGGGTGAAATTATGAGGATACTTAATCCAAATTTTCCCTCGCCAATCTGCTTCAGGAACATTTTGGTATCTTACTTAAGAATAGATGGTTTCGAAATTTAAAGACGAGCAAAGCTCCCCGCACGTTTCTAGAAGATTTTTTTATAGCTTGCAAATATTCAAGAGATTTTTAGCCAATAACTATCTGAGCATCTTTATTAAAAAATGTGGTATGCAATTACAAAAGTGAAATCTTCGCGTCCAAATTTTCCAATTGCTTGAATAACTCTAATAATTGCCAACTAAATGCATCAAATCTACTAAGCATATGGCAACTATTGGGTACAGAAACTGCCAGATCACCGTGGACATGTATCCTGTTAAAAATATAGAACATCTCAAGCACTTACTACCATTCGAACTGGAAAACATTAACGTGACAAATGCATTACAATTATAAGGAAAAAAAAAACAGCAGCACTGCAGGAGGTGATTGTGCCTTAGTTATTTGCAAGAATGAGTTTATAATTTTTTTTTTTATAAGTTCTATCAAATGCAACTAAATAAAAATAAATCATAAGCCTAAACAATAAGCAGAATCAAACAAACCTTGTTTGTTTATCATCTATATTTTTTGTTAGATTAGGGCGGGCTAGCACTTGACTGGCGACGGACCTGGCGCTTTTCTCGGGATTTTCTTACACAGAAAATGAAATAGATGGGAGCTTTTTGGTTCCCGGCCAGCATCAATCCTGATACAAAGGAATGCAGAGGTCGAGTAGTCGAAGTGGATGGATTGAGCGTATCGAATGATTCGAATCTACAAACGAGTCCTCTTTATCAAAGCCTCCGGCCCAAAACAGCTGACTTTGGACACGGAATTGCAGGTGACATGTCTGGTTTCACGGATAAGTTTTAGCATACATTAATGCATGTGTGGTGAAATAATAATAATAATAATAATAATAAATATATCAATAAAGCTAATACCGGGTTGATAGTACAATATCTAAAAAATGAAAAAAAAGTAAAGTTTGGACAATTTAAAGTTCTGTGGGTGAGAGGAAAAACAACAAAGAAAGAATGAAAAGGAATGAAAAAGAAAAATAAGGAGAGAACATGATTTTTTTTCCTTCTTCTTCTCTCTCTATTATATTTTTATTCATTTTTTTGTATACTTAAATTTAAGAAATCTCAACTCTAGTTTTTGTCATTGTTTTTTCTTATTATTCGATTATTTGTTATTCAACTATTATTCAATTTCTGAAATTATGAAGTAAGTTTTTGTTTATCACTTATTCTCATTCTTCAATAAAGGAAACCTTTGGTCAAGTTTTCGTTCCCATTTTATTCCATTAATCAATTTAGAAAACCTAAATTGCATATTTGTAATGAGACTTTGATTAAGAATAAGTTAAAGAAAACTCTACACCTTAAACGAATAGTTTAAACTCTTTGTATCAAATAGTATTAAAATGTAGTCCTTATGGGGTATATTGATACACAATTTTGCTATTTGATTTTTCTACTGATTACAATTTTTGAGTTTAGTTAGTCAATTGTTATTGGGCTGGCTCAAGAGATTCATATAGGCATTTGAGGGGTTTGATGTTTTGTAGGTTGCGGATGTGCTATGCAATTCGATCCTCGCCAGTGCAGTGCTGTTAGCTTTGTTGTCTTTTTCTTTGCTACAGGTTAAAAACATTAACCAGTAAATATCATGTGGCTGTGCAGATTACGTATATGTGTCACTTACATGGATGGGCGATTGCATCTCTTGCGTTTCATGGGCATTCAGGTTATGGAAGCGGAGCCATGGCCAAGTGATCG
>JAYJMB010003188.1:39048-57994 GCA_036873735.1 Pouteria campechiana
CTTTAATATTTTGATTATATTAAAATTATTCATATTAATTATTTTCATATATTTAATTATAAATATAAAAATTATTTAAATCATAAAAATATTAAATTATGTGGCTTCATGAAGCTCTAAAGTGTTTTCATAATTGTAGACATGGATTCTCAATAAAGATGATTTTTACATTTCACTTTATGCAATTTATTTACTCACGTTATTTGCTTGGAATTAAATTAGACAAACAGAAAATTATTTCAAGCAATATAGAAATATAATTATAACAGCTATAAAGTAAATAAAATTAAAATAAATAGATAATAATAATTAAAAATAAAAATAAAAATGAAAAAAAATGTGGAGAAAGTTGATACCATACCAACTCTTGGAAAGTAGATTTTGTACGCAATTCCATCCCATGGATTCCAAATCCATGCCTCCGTACCACCTATCTGCGCAATGGTGCGTGGCGACGTTAACTCTGTCCGGGACACGCGGCAGTAGCCGTGCGACGTGACACGTATGGTACGCCCGAAGTGGTCACTGGTCACGTGATCTGCTTGTTGGCGAGTTTCTGTACAGAAGTTAAAGATCCGTATGCAGGGCTTCGAAAAATGCAAATCAATTTTTGGACTCTTTCGCCGCATTGCTGTAATACTGTTTATAAAATGAGACCGCTCAAACACCAGCCAACGTGCCCATCTCATCACACCAGTGTTTGATTGGAGAAAGCTATCAGAAAGAAAGCCAATGATAGCGAGTTTCATGGTGCTGATGCTGGTGGACCAGGCAATCTCAACGGCAGTCGAATGCAACCCTATGGAGCTGAGCTCCTGTGGACCGGCGATGACTCTCTCGCTGCCGCCGTCTGAGACGTGCTGCTGGGAGCTGGACGAGCAGCGGCCATGCCTTTGCAAGTATCTCAAGGACCCAGACCTTCAGGTCTACATGAAGCCCGAGAATGCCAAGAGGGTGGCAAAAGCATGCAAGGTTCCCACCCCTTCCTGCGGTTGAGGCAAAGTGCAGGTGGACGGCTGCTGGCTTGTTTCTAGACAGTAGTGTACCGTCAAATCGACCATGGGAGGTTGCTGCTGATGGTGTTTGGTTCTCTTCGTGCTGTTTTCCTTTTTAATTAAATGAAGTAATGGCATTAGCCAGTTGAATAATACACTTGGGCTTGTTTGCCATGGATAATATTTGGGCGACGATTGGTGTGTCCGATTCCGTGGCTGAAAATTTTTAAAATATGAAATAATTCAATGTGTGGTTAAATTGGATCTGTATTGAATGCAGTCTACAGGTTAAACTCCAGAAGCTAAATTCACACGTTGCATGAGCCCGGAAGCGTTTGGCATACTGTTATGCTTTCCAGCACAGTGAACAAGTGATGCAGTCTTAGTTTTCGTGATTTGGTATTTTAATGTTCAAATAGATGTTTAGCATTAACAGGAATAAAAAAATATGTCTATGTGCCCCTAGGGATTGTTTGTATAAGGCTAAAGACATTATGCATAATTTCACGCGTCATGTGTGCCAACCGATTTACCCGTATTACATGGATAGATGATCATACAAAATTTTGTGATATATATGTAAATCATTGTAAGTGATATTTATGTTTTATAAATGATTTTATTCACAATCAACGCTAGAGTTTACAAAAACCTTCAGTATTTTGAGTAAATGGGTAATATTTTATCCATCAAGTGTGATACTTGGTTCAAATCTTATTTATCTTATTAAAGATATCACATTGGGCGAAATTTAAACGGCCTTAAGTTAGATTTCAATTGGACGGGCCTTAGAGTTGGGCAACCCCTCATTTTTTTTATGCTGGATTTACATTATTTAAATGATTATTTCCGAGATTACCTTTATCTAAACAGCTGCTCACTTAAATATTAAAGATTCTTGGTTAATTGATTGCTTTGGCCGCTAAAGTCTAGCCCGGTCAATTTGATTTGCCTCTTGCTGGCGTGGACCAACTGAAGCTCTGACCTAAGTTGAAGGGGCAAACATGTTGCATGCAAAGGGAAAATAACCTAAAACATGGAACAGTCATATTAATTTGGTACTTTGGTTACGATAAAAAAGGGGAAAGCATATTAGGTGTCCATTTTACTTCTCTCTATGAGAATGTGATTGTTCGACTAATGTTACACTTAATTGGAAGCTGAAGACCTCCTCTTTTACAATATGGGTTGACGTTGATGCAAAATCAGGTCTGCCCAAAACTGTGGTTGTCGGAGACGGATCACACGGATAACTGTGCCATGCGTGCGTTCGGGATGGAATTAATAGAGCCGAGCGCTGTCGCCTGCTGGCTCTGTTCCGGGTTTTTAAGCTGTTTTGTCAAATTACGAAGCTGGACGGGTGAGGCAAGGATGAAATCTTTCCGGTTGCTCAATTTAAATGAGGCATGAACTACATTACCAAACGACCAGTATAATACTTCATTGGTAGTATTTGTTTTGAGGTGGATCATGGATGATGTGTAAAATGCTCTTTTAAAAGTAGTTTTATCATTTCAGTCTGCCATTTTCATCCGTCAAAATATTTCGTTTGAACTTCGTTCCTCAGTTGGGTGAAAGCGTATTGCCCTGTCGATCACTGTTTTGGCATGGGTGAGAGGAAACAGCAAAACTGTCATTTGGACCGCGGAAATAAAGAAAGTCATAATTAATAAAGTATTTGATAAGAGATAATTGTCATATTAAAATCTTTTTTAATATAATTTTAAAATTCTAAATATTAAAATTCTATCATTTCAACAATCGGGAATTTTAATGTTATTTATGCCTATTTCGTGCCTTAAATTTAACTAAAAATATGACGTATTTTATTTTAATAAAATAATTTTATTTTATGAAATTAATAGTCATGATTCGTCAAATACATATTATAATCAATGTTCATGACTTTTACCTCAATCTAATCCATAGAACATTTAAAGTTATAAAATTATATCAAAACAAATGTTTTTCTATACATATAATATTTGTTTTTATGAAAATATTTTTTCTTTTAATGTTTTAAATCAGTTAAAAAATTATCTAATGGTAGCCACGTGGCTAGCCTCGGTTTCGTTTTGCAGGGTCAACCTGCGATGCTTTGCGCAGGCAATCCCCTTCGCCGACGACAGCGTTAAAATCCGAAGTGACGTCCAGCATAACTGACGATGATCGATTCTTCTTAGGGCCTGTTTGGCCTGGCGGTGTTTTTTAAGCCCTTACAGAAAGCGCATTTGCAAGTAGAGCTTTTGGAAAAGCTCCAAATCCGAGCTTCCGTGTAAAAGCTATATTCCGGTTTTTACGGTATGAAAACCGCGTTTTCATATTTCAGCCAAACACTGTAGAATCGCATTTTGGCTGCAAAAAGCGCGTTTACACTCCTAAAACACTAAGCCAAACAGGCCCTTAAAGCCCTAGTACACGAGAGTTCGAACCTCTGCTTCTTCCCGAAGGCTGGGCAGTGTATACTTCAATCTTCTCTCTCGTTCTCCCTCCAACCGTTTTTCTCACTGGAACAAGCAAAAGATGGGCGAAGGCAATCTGCAAATCGACTCAGTTCGGAACCCTAGAATTGCATGGGACGGTTGCAGTGTTTTGCTCGACGTCAACGACGGAGATCGCCTTGTCTTTGCTCGCCTGTCTCCTTCCTCGTCAGTATTCATCCGCTCCCTTCCTTGCGAATGCGTGTGATGGAAGATAACATGGAGTTCTCTGTCTTGCAGGACTTTGAAGATTGGAAACAAGAAGCTCTCTCTGCGCCCTTTGGTCGGTTGCCCGTTCGGCTCCTTATTTCAAGTAGAGAACGGGCCGAAAGGGCCATACTTGTCGCGCGTAACCAGTACATCTTCCGAAGGTATGATTTTTTTTTTTGCTCTCTATGGTGCTGTCTTCCTTTCTCTCTCCCATTCTTCCATATGAATGGCATTTGAATGGTTTTTATGCGAGTGCTTTGAACCTTGAAATTCATGACAGTTGATTGGGCGAACGAGCAACGTTGCTTGATTTTGTGTGCAAAAAACACAATCTTGGATGTTCGAATTCGCACAGGAGAGTTGATTGGTGGACTTAATTAGTGCGTATGCTATCATTTGGGTAAATGATGGTCTGGTTGACTCAAATTGGACTCTTTAAGATAAAATAGCTTCCGAAAATATACTACGTTTACTTAGGCAGAAATAGGGTTTTGTTTGACTCGTGGTTTTGAATATTCTCCAATGCAATTAAAAATCATCAGAATTTGAAATAAAAATGAATCGCATCCGTTCCTGTCCAAGTTGTTAAGGGCAAGATGCTTCCCAGGAAATGCTGCATAATTATGTGCATTCTCGAATTGTGTTATCTTGTGGGTTACATCTATTAATCTATGCATTGTAGCTTCTATTCCATATTTGGTGGAGGCTTTTTGTGCTAAGTTGCCTGGGTGTTTTAGAGACTGCTTGATGAACTTCTTTCTTATCAGGCACGAGAGCTGGCAAATATCTAAATTTATTTTTGCTTGCTGACCCCAAGTCCAGTTAACTTGGCTCTGGTTCTGTCACAGCAGAACACTTTCCGTCTCATTGAAGTGTCCAATGGAACTGGCAAAGACTGGTCTGCTTTTTGCATTTGGATTGTGGGTGCATTTTTAAAGGAAATAGGGAGAAGAGCCTTTGACATGTAAAGCAGATGATATGTTCTTCTTTGCAATGTTGTTTCAAACCTTCTTTTTTTATTTATATTTATTTTTTGGGATGTGGGTGCATTTTTGAAGGAAATAGGGAGAAGAACCTTTAACGTGTAAAGCAGATGATATGTTCTTCTTTGCAATGTTGTTTCAAATCTTCTTTTTTTATTTTTTGTGGATTTTAATAAGCCTATTACATTACTAAAGTAAATTGCTAGTTTGTGTGCTACTTAAAATTGCAATTCTAGATTTAAGTTTCCTTCTGCCAATGGTAAAAAAGAAAAAAGAGAAAAGAAAATAATTTTTTCGGGGAATTAGACTGCTGTGGTGTTATCCATTAACACAATTCTAACAGCAAGTCTCTTATGTGCACAGGTAACCATGCGAAAGAAAAGGATGACTGTCATCCAGAAGAAATTGCAAAAGACAACAGAGCATTACTTGATAACAATTCAGCTCAAAGTCTCTCTGGAGAAGATATTGATGCAATGAAGAGGTTGGATCTTCCTTTCCATTCTTTAACTGAATTTTTTCCATTGCAAAAATTTTTGGCAGTCATAATGTTTGGCAGCCAGATTATAGTTCCACTTCAAAAATATTTGCTGATTTGTTTTGAAATATATAAATTTGTCTCTCCTTAACAATATTACAAAGAGGTTGATCCTACTAATTAGTTCAATGAGTTGAAGCGTGTTTATATCTGTTGCTCAGTATTTAAATCTTGACATTTACCTTTCCATTTTTAGTAGACATTTTGTTGTTTTTGTTTTTTCTGACACTCTGCTTGGACACTTGCATGGTATATTATGTATTTATTTTTGTAGTTTGGTTCTCATACATGTGTAGGTCCCCTTTAGAAATGAAAAAAATTGGTGGATGTATTGCAAATAACATGTATAGAAAAGTGCAGAAATCTTAAGGGAGATGTAGAAAAATTACGATTTTTTGAATGAAACTCTACCAGATGTTTTAAAAATGCACAGAACAATGCTGCTTGATAGGTTTTGGTTTTTAGGGACATAAACTATATTTCATTTGACACAATTTATATTCTTAGATGTATAGAACAAGTTTGCATTTAAATAAATCATAGAATAGTCATGACTGTCGTTGTTGTCATCATTATCATCTTCTTCTACTTCACCTTACTGAGTTTGAAGCTTAATATGAGAGGTATATATGGTCTGTGGTTGGATCTAACTGATGTATGGTGTCCTCCTGCTTCTCATCCTTTTGTTTCTCTTCTCTTCTTTCTTTCTTATTTTCTTTCTTATTTTTTCTCTTTTTTTGCATTTTAGATGGGCAATACCTGGGATACGCCACCCTCACAAAGTCTCCCTTGTCAGTTAGTAACAGTTGACAAGTGTTTTGCAGTATAAAAATAAGGGAAAAATATCAACTGTCTACATTAAAGGGTGTTAGCATGTTAGGAGATACTCATCCAAAGTTCTGCTTGCTGGATCAACTGTTTGGGTTACAAAGCCAGTCGACTATGTGAGATGGGTGCTCTGTGCTCAAGGACACTAGATATGGTTTGAAAGAAGATCATATGATTTGCTCATTTTATATGGAATTTAGGCATGATGCCTGCTTGATGGTTTATCTACCTAGTTTCTTTTACCTTTGTCAAAAATTTTATTGCTTGTGTTCAAAAAGGAAAGGGAATATGATTTTTATTTCCATTCATGGGTTGGTTTGATCACTTATACATACATTGATGTTCATGCCATGAATGCAAAGGAGAAAGAAAAACAAATACATTGATGTTCATGTCATGGATGCAAAGGAGAAAGAAAAACAAACTTTCGATGAATATAACTTGTCATTTGCTGTTTGATTTCAAAATTTTAATGAAAATTGATTTAACTGGCTGCATGCAGTTGGGATAAGGCTCTGATGATAGTCCGAATTGTGTTTTTGAGAAAATCTGTGATTTATGAATGGTCTGTGTTGTAATTCATCCCTGTTCTGCCAAAGTTTCATTTTCAGAATTGTGGATTATTTCTTGAAATCTTATGTTGCTGGAAGATATGCAAGGTCCTTAAAATTTTGTTAGAGGTGCAAGCATCTATGGTGAGCTGACCATCCTTAAGCTTCTTGCTTATCCTAAGACAATGTATGTGCATCTAATGGTGCAAAATATGCACCACCATTGAACTTTATCAGCCAGCAATGACTTAAAAGCCCTGTAGAATCTAAAATCACATTCACTTTAACCTTATCATTTGGGTTTTAGTGGTATCTAGTTTGTGTGTGCTTAACTGTCTTTTTTTCTCTTTAAATTTTGGTGTACAGTTGTTTGATTTCTTCTTGGTGAAGTTTACATGGTATCTATCTTGTTGAATGGTGGGAATTCAAGATCTTGGAAGTTTCTGACTGGTGCTTATGATGTTGATGCAGAGAAGGTGCTAGTGGCGATCAGATAGTTGAGGCTCTTATAGCTAACAGCTCAACATTTGAAAATAAGACATTGTTTTCACAAGTGAGTTCTGGTTATTTTGATTCAAAATTTAAAATCTAGTCTATTTAATATCCTGATTCTCAGTTCAACCATAGGAGAAATATAGGCTCAGGAAACAAAAGAAATATGCTCCTAGGGTGCTCTTGAGGCGACCTTTCGCTCGCAGGTATGTTTTTGAATTTCAGTTTCCTAGTTATTGTTGAACTAAATATCCTTTCATCTTCTTGAAAGCCTTGTTTAATAAGAACTTTGCTTTCTGAAGTATAAAGTTATGTATCCTCCTGTATATGGTGCCCAATATGTAATTTTGTTTTTCTATTGAACAATGGTGTATGCTCATGCAGCATTGTGTACGGGGCTGTTTTGCGCCTGGTATGTGGTTGAACCTGCATACTGGCTAATGTAATTGACTGCCTGTGCCATGACTAATGGCTGATGAATTGGCAGAAAATCAAACCTATCAAAAACTTTGTTGTGCTGCACCATTGAAACAATTTGATACGAAGTGTTCGCCCTTGATTTTTTGTGGGGGACTCTCCATGTTGACCATTTGTGCAGGCATGGATTGTCTAGCAAAAAATCTATCCACTTTGAATTCCAGCTGGGCCCAGTGAACATGCATATGGAGCCCCTCCCAACTTGTTCCATGCAATCTGGCCAACTAGAGCTCTGGATCAATTTGATTTTTGGGCTGTGGGAATATTAAAATGGGGATGCATCTGATGATCAAGTTAAATCTGATGCACACATCATATGGCACTGGCAGATTCCTGGTACTGCTTTAAGCTACTGCAATGAATATATGGTGTAACTAGCATTTTGTGGATGTGGTCCAATCTCCAATGATGACATTGAATTGATGGTCACCCTAAGCATCAATCAGATAATGTTCCAGGTGAATCAAGCGTAAAAACTTGTCACCTGATGCTAAAAATAGAAGCATGATCCAAAGAGGAAGTGTGAAGTAGAACGATTACGGAATTGATGCTTTTTTTTTTTAATTGACTTGGGTTATGTCTTTTCTGCTCCATAATACTAGTCAGTGGCAAAATACTGAACATCTTTATACACTTGACATGTTTTTGCTTCTAAAATCATGAATCCTTGTTCAGAAATTTATGCATCGGTCTATTTTTGTACTCACATTTAGAGAACATGGGTATCATATTTACATTGGAAACTAGTTTTCAACTGATTGACTTGGAGGTATCAGATGTTTTTTCCATTCTAATAATTGAGCTCTTTCTTATTTTCACTGATTATTCTTATCTGTTATGCAGTATATGTGAGGCATACTTTAAGAAGCATCCAGCTAGGATCGGGTATTTATTTTTCTTATGTTTGTTGTAATTTTTATTTGTTTTCTGCTTGATCATGGTTATTTATTTATACTTTTGTTTTAATGTTGGATAATGAATGCTATGGGTGTATATGAGATTTGGTTTGAAAGCTTGCATTACACATTATGATCGTTTTCCTGTGTTTTTAATGCACATTCATAACTGAAATTCCTTTGAAACATTTTGCCTTGGTTTTCGACTTGTCACATTTTATCAAATCAAGATTGGTCTTGGCAATATGTTTTTTCTTCTTTCCCTCTTCCTTTGGAAATTATCAATTTGTTTAAAATGACAAGAAAATGGAAGAGATTTATAAACTCCCCATAAATGAGCATTCAGCTTGGGAGTCAGCAACAACCAATTTGACTGCTGTCAGTACCAAATAGGTACAAATGCAGTGCTCATGGTTGATATTAGAGATCATATTCTTGGGAAGATGGAAGTTTATATATGAAATATATCCCACCCTCTTTTCCCATGTCCTTTTAATCTATGTAACATTTACCTACCCCCACATATTAGTAACAACCATACTTTTTCGTCATCATTAGCTAAATTTCCTATTATCACACTCTATTGTTGCATCTAAGATGTTTATCTGTTTTATCTTTGTTCACTTTATAGCTGACATTACCTCATTCCTTGTTGACATCATTTCCTCCCTTTTTACTACATTTTACCTTTTCCTCATCTTTTCTTCTTCTCTTTCATCTTTCAAACAGACTCATAGGATTAGGGGTACATTCCATAGCTCTTGCCTTATGGAAGCAGCTTACAAAATAATTTTGAAAGATTTCCCTCACTTAAAGGTGCTTGAAAACTCCTCTTGTTTACATCCCAGCTGGTAAGCACCAAAGGCTTGTTTGTAGTCCATGTTTCAGCCCCTGGCGGTGTCACTTACCTTCTAAAAGAATGCTTTATTAGCATCTTTCTGGAGTTCTTTTCATCCATTATTGGAAATAAAGTTTTTACTTGTCAAAACTATGGACAGAAGGAAGACCATTTGCAGTGAGGAGTACTTTCTTTTTTTAATTGTTGGAAATCTGAACAGAGAGAAGACCATCAAAATAGAGAACTCAAATCTTTTCTCGAAATTGAATTTATTTATTTATTGTTTCTGTAGTTCATAATTATTGACTTCCTAATTTTTCTTTGTATGGTTCCTAGGTTCTTGCGAATGGACACCCTTTCTCTTCTGCTCTCAATGGCTAATGTTAGTTCATACTCAGATGTCCTTGTATTGGATATGGTTGGAGGTATTCTCACTGGTGCTGTGGCAGAGCGTCTGGGAGGTATATCTGTATCTGTATTCTTATTAATGTATTCTTATTAATCATTTCAAATTCTTCTTTAAACTCTTTTCCTCTAATTTGCCTGCCAGGATCTAATGCTTTTTGATGTTCTGAGAGAGTGTTCATCAGTTAAAATTAGGTGCCTAATGTCTTACATGAAAGATGTTTAATTAATGTTAGTTGACTCTTAAGCAAGGTTTAATTGCAATTTGAACAGTGGGGTCATTTGGCCTGATGCTCTGCCTTGTTGTGCTAAATATGCCTCCTGATACCCACAAAATCTAGTTTTCTGGTTGTACGCTCTTGCATTTTACTTTCCTTATAGTTGTAAGTTGTGCTTTTGTCTTCTTCTGTAACGTGAGCTCTTATTTTCTTCTCTACCTTTTTGTTCATCAGGCACAGGTTATGTATGCAGTACCTATTTTGGTGATAAACCATATTCCATTGATATAGCAGGCATATTTAACTTCAGCAATGAAATCTGTAGCAGGTATGATGCCTTAAAGAACTGTGACTTATAAAAAAGGCAGAAATGTGACATTTTTTGACAAGTTCAAATGTGCTAAAAATCATACATTATTTTTCAATGCAGAATTGTGCAATCTTCTCTCTCTGATCTTTCTTTAGGTCATAACAATAGTATGGAACAATCTGCACCCCACGAAGAGGTTTGTTTGCTTAAACCCTTTCAACTGTTGCAAAAACTGCCTTGTTTATTGATGAGAGTTACATCTAATAGCTGGAATTGTGTTTCTGCTCTTTACTTATCTCAGCCATCAGTCAGCAACAACAATATATCTCTTGCTTCTGGCAATGGAAGCTTGGACCCTATGGATGTGTCTCCCAGTTCTCCTAGACATTCTGATGGTGTGCATGATCAGAATGGTTCCACAATTCCCAAGATTTGCAAATCAACTAAAGCTGGGAGATGGGCCTCACCTGAAGCCTTAAAGTTGTGGAAAGAAAATGGGTTTACTAGGTAAAATTTGTTGCACTGAAGTACAAAATGACCAAGTAATAGCAAGACACGAATAGTGATAATGCTAAGATTCTCTCTTTGTGCAGCTTGATAATTGCATCTCTAGAGCTGGATACATGGAGCATTGCTCAAGAGCTTCTACCGCTTCTATCCAGTTCTGCACCATTTGCCATTTATCATCAATATCTTCAGGTCTGGTGTCCTTCGTTGTGATGGCAGTGTATCATGCGACTTGTCAGTGTGCCTTTATCTATGTTAGTCAGCCAAAAATATTTTGAATTATTTGGTGCAAGTGTAAGTCCATTAATTTGCCTATTTTGGTTCTTTTTCCTATATTAAGATAGGAGGCTGAATTCTTGCTAAGAGCGAAGTGGTAGCGTATCTCTGTAGCATGGCTGGTTCATCCAAACCACTGATCTGACAGCCCTGTCTTGGACTGATACTTGTTCTTGAGTAGTAGCTTATCTCTGTAGCATGGCTGGTTCATCCAAGCCACTGATCTTGTTCATATGTAGCATGGCTGGTTCATCCAAGCCACTGATCTAACAGCTATGGATGTTATAGTTACTCTCAAACACTCCAAATATAAAATATTTTCTATCAGATCTCTGGTCTTCCCTTCATCTGATGTGGTTTGTTCATGCTTTTTTCTGGTAATGTTTTGGCAAACCAACAATGAAAAATTCAGAGTTCACTAATTTTTGATATATTCAAGGGAAGTTATCCATTATAAGGCCCCTACCCTCATATTTGCAAGATGTCTTACTGTTAGCCCTGCATGTGCAAACTTAGTGGTTGGCAGGAACTTTGTTCCTTATGAACAGATAACTCTTGCCTCTCGAAGATTCTAACTCCTAAAAACTTTGACAGAATTAACTTCGGCATAGATCATATGTGTGGGCAACTGTCCAATTTGATGGACAGCGTAGATCTTGCTAGCTTCCTAATTTTAATATGTGATGTACAAATTTTTTCACCAAGTTTACCTTTGCTCTTCTTCTCATTTTTGCTCTCTTTGCATCTCTGTTTTTGAGAATGTTGATGCCATGTGTGAGTAGACGGTGAAATACTCATATGGCATCCAGTTAAATCAGAATATATACATTGTTGGTTCTGGTTAGGATTATCACTCACATCAGATTGTTGGACACTTGTTACATGATTATGATTGGAATGTTCACATGTTCATGTTTCAAGAAACCATTGACAAATATAAAGGCTAGAAGTCATTCCAATTCGATTTTCTTTCTGAAACAATGGCTTACCGCATTTAGATGGTTTAGTTTGATTAGCTGCCACTAGCACAACTTGGCAGCATACTAACTGTTCGTGTGATGCAGAACTCACTTACCAAGTTCTATTACACATCATGTTGCAGATGATGTGGGACTTCAACCATTTTGCTGCATTAACAAAGAATTTTAAGGCATATTGAATTTCTAGAATTTTCTTTTTCTTTTTTCTTTCTTTTTCTCTTTGTACCATTTAGCTAGTAGTACAGAACTTTCTCCTCTTCCCTCTTTTCTTCTGTTGTTATTCGTTCTTTCTGTAGATTACCAATTTTGTTTGAATTTTTTATGTGGGGGTTGATGCTTGCCTAGAAGGAGAAGCATCAATGTCTGAAATCTTTCCTGTTCCAATTATGCAGCCTCTTGCAACATGCATGCACAATTTACAGACTTCAAAAATGGCAATTGGTTTGCAAATTTCAGAACCATGGCTACGTGAATATCAGGTCATTTTAATTCTTAATCTTTTCCAGATTTGGATATTTCCTGTTTAATCACTTGCTCTTAGAGATGCCACTTCTTATCACATACTACAGCTCAATCATTGATGGATGTTAGCTATCCTCAATTGCTGGGGCAAGGCCAGGAAAATGAGTTCGATGTGGGATTCAGGTATTTTTGGAATATCGAGGATCAAAGTTGAGGAATGACAGAGCAGAGAAACTAAGAACCTCCTAAACAGAACTTCCTGTTGACCTGGAGTTGAGTTCTGAAATTCCAAATGCATAAGACAGCTATTTTTGCAGCAACCTCGAAAAGCTCATAATATTTACAAGAAAGTTATTTGCTAGTCATGGAAACTTGAAAACCTCATTTGCTTGTGAAGCTGTGTAGCATTTTAGATGGAGTTTCATGGGAGCAGATCAAATGACTAGTTCTACTGCACAAGGTCTAAACATGGTAATCAGATAAGGTTGGGGCACATTTTTTGTGCCCCTGTGTTGCATCAATTGTGGGGTTATGCTAGTGTAGGATGGATCTCTAACGAAGTAGGGAGGGAGGGAGGTGTCATGTTAGTGTAAGATAGCACACCTCCCTGACAGACTAGGGAGAAAAACATGGAGAGAGGTATCAGGTTAGTGTAGGGAAACAGAATAGAGTGAGAGAATGAATTTTGTGGTAACTGACATTACGTGGAAGTATTATCAATGCTTGTTGTGCTTTAAGTTGGTGACTGGGGAAGCTTGTGGTACTGCCAAGATAGCAGCAGGATTTCAAGAGATTTTACAAAACACATTGACCGAAGCTTGTGCTTTCTTCCCTCAAATTGTTTTGCAGGTTTTTACGAAACACATTGACCGAAGCTTGTGCTTTCTTCCCTCAAATTGTTTTGCAGGTTCTTCCTTCCAGAACACATCCATTCATGCAAATGAGTTCATTTGGTGGGTACATTCTAAGTGGCGTTCGGATATGCAGCAATGGAACTTCCTCTCAAAAGAAGTATGTTTTAATGCATAGACCTTTACTATGATATTCCCCTGGAAATCAAACCAAACGTTAGCCTGTGAAAAAGCAAACAGGCAAAGCAGATTTTGATGGAAATTAGACATTTCCCTGGATTTATAAGTTTGTATAATTGTGTCTGAGGAGACATTTTTGTGGAAGCATTTGTGCTACTTCTGTAACTGTCTCAGACTAAGAGGAAATTGCATATGAGGTAGAGAAGTTGTCTAAAGTCTCTGCTGAAAATAAGATTAAAAAAAATGTTTCTTCTGTTTTTGGTATGTAATTCTCTCCTATCCCCAATTTTTATACACAGGAATGGTACTGCTGCTGATTAATTTTTTTAACGCATGCACACGTGACAACCTGCAGTAATCACAAGACCATTGGATGTATGTACTTTTATCTCACTTTTTTTTTATTATCTATTTATTTTCCTAATTGTCGCAAATTGTTCATGGCCAATAGCTGTCAGTTCAGGACAGCTAATTATTTGGTGGATGAGTAAGTTAACTCTGATCTTCAATATCATTACTGGCTTTTCAGAATCATTTTGGGTTGTCATTCATGTTTTCCATCAGTATCTTAGAAATTACTCTGATGTATTTCTTGTTATTATTTATCTTTTGAATATATGCGAATAAATTTCGTTTGGGAAAAAGCCCTAAAGATGCCTATCAACTCAATGAGGTAGCATGATGACTCTGGCTACGCCAACCTCGATAGACAAGATGGGTTCTCTCTAGCACATTCATCAATAATAGAGAGACATGCTATAGGCCCAAGTTCTCACGAGTGGGAATCAACGTTGTAGAGTATGGGGGCAAGTAGCCACATTTTGCTACCCTGATGCAAGCAGCTAATGTCATGAGAGACTCCATTGCGAGAGCAGATGGTTTTGCTGTCATTCCAAATTGTTTGAAACTCTAGCCAATTGCTAATTCTCTCAATGGGGCATATGCTGTTGGTTTTAGGCTACACTAGGGTTTCGTGCCAGCCTTTCCCACAAATAATGACGGAACGAACTCGGGGGTTGTTTAAAAAGTATCCGCCGCTCATTTAGAAATTGATCACAAATGCCCTGTAAAAATGGGTATTCTGTCAATGACTGTGTGCTGGAAATGACCTCCCCATTTTAGAGACTTCATCGCGTCTATTCCACTTGGGTGCCTTTGGCTCGAATATGTATATCAACTGAGCTCGCTTAAGCTTGGATTGACGTTGTTTAATGCTTGACCATTTAAGCTTGACTTAAACATCTGAATTTGAGCTTGAGTTTGACCAAAGCCAAGCGAAAATTGGCTTTTGTTTCTTCAATATATTATAAGAAATTATATTTTATCTTAAACAAAGTCAAATGAGCGAACTGAAACTCAAGGCTGCCTGAGCTTTCGGACAACTTAACATTGTGCCACACTGAGCCAACTTCTATCCATCTCGACCATGGCTTGATTGCTTAAGAAGATTGAACTAAGACTCGATTTCATTTGTGAGCGTAGTTTTTAGGTTGAAGCTCAAGATCAAGCTCCGTTAGCCTATTGGATCGTGAATGACTGATATTTTTTGCTAACGTAATCCGTTTTCCTCGTGATACGGGTCATCGTTGTTCATTAACCCATTTCTCTAGGGATGAGCATCTGTACAAGGCAAGGCATAGCATCTCATCTCAAAATAAAACAATAAGAAAACTTGGCAGCTCTCATGCAAGCTCGAGCGGGGCTACGTTCGGATTTCATACGAGGCCCTTCCTCGGCAACAGGAAGGCCAAAGGAAAGAATTTGTAAATATACTAATTGTAGACACCCCGACTAAACCGAATTACAATTTCTGGATAATGGGCCAAGCCCAAGAAAGGCCTATTACAGTAGCAACATGATATTCACATGTTGAAATTGGTGGGACCCTCACAGTTGGTGCCAACAAGCCCTCCACCTGGCACTCCTCTAGCTGGCAAGGCAGCTAAGTTGCAAAGATCTCTATAAAAGGGGATCAAATCCCCCTCTCAAGGACGAAAGAGGCATCCTCATAAACAGCAATAAAAAAGGGGGCATTACCCCACAACGCCCCTCTCAAAAACAGAAGAAAAACCCTTGGAAAATGTGGAGAAATTCTGCAGCAAAGCATCCCCCTTTTCTTCCATTATCGTCATCATTTCAGCAACACTTCTAGCAACATTCAACAGCATCTTGAGCAACATTTCAGCAGCTATGTGGCCTGCCAAGAACTGGAACTTAACTTGATCCAGCTGCCACCATATCCCTCCTGAGCTTGAGCATGCCTTCTGCACTAAAGTCAGTCACAATGTTGTACTCTTTTATTTCAGATTTCCTGTGGAAAGAGTTGTAAGTGTAGATCAGTAGGAAGTCAATATTAGAGTCTGATTCCGCTTTGAACTTGAATCAGTGGTGACTCCAAATAGCAATACATTTCACATCAAACATGTGTGATTTCTAACTTTTGAATATGCAGAAACTGCTATAACTATCGTTTTCATTTGCAGGCATGAATTAGTATAATCATTGACAGTTATACACCATTTGTTTGTGTTAATTTCAACATGTTTTCATCCATTTGCAAAAGAGTATAGCTTCTCATTCACAAGTCCATTCTAGGTCACTCAAAGAATAACCCATAGTAGCATTCCTACTCAAAAGGGGTGCCTACCTAGTTTTAAAAAATTATAAATAACTTTATAAGCTTTGGCATTATTTGTAAATGTACAACGCTGTTAAGGGCTTGTAACTGTCAGGTAAAATGTTAAGAAAAATTGGTAATAATTTTTAAAATGCCTAAAATATCTATAACTAGGATTTTATAAAATTTATTTTTTTCAAATTCTTTTGTTTTCTCCTCTTCTTGTCTGCTTCTTTTGATCTTAACCATATATCAAAAAGGCCCCTTAATCAAAATGGAGTTTTAGAAAGGAGGCAAGCTCTTTTCCCCATGTTGCCTCGAGACGAACCTCACGACCCACCGAGACCCACGTTCGCTCCTCCATCGCAGGGTTGGTTGCTTTAATTTTCCTTTTTATTACGCCAAATTCGTCTGCTTGAGAACGTAAGAAACTCATTTGAGGAGAAGGAATAGGGACTACACGGATGCATGGGAGGGGGTTGTAATGGGCTTATACTTCTTTTACATCATTTTTTTCCATTTTCTTTTCTTTTACCTTAATTCAGATAAGACAAACACTCTTTACATTTCTTTCTTTCTTTTTTTGACCGTGACTTATATTTTTTTATTATTATTTTTATATTTTCTATCACTAATGCTATATTTTCTATTTATTATCTTTTTTCTACTCATTATTTTTATGGCTATCATGTTATTTTGTTTTTTTTCTCTTCACATTTCTCTTTAGTATTATATTCTATCTTACACCTATCTGAACAGACCATGAATGACTTAATTACCTAAGAAGCTGAAATTCGTTTTTTTATTGTTTTATATTGCTTCATCGTACAGATATCTTATTTGTTAATCCTAGATAATACATCTACATCGCGTACCTTGCTCGGCATTACGGGCAATCCGTAACCGGCCTAATAAAGTGGAAATGGTCCCCGAATTCCCAAAAGATGGAATAATAAGGTCTTGGCGATAATATGGCTGGACAAAGGATGTAATTCATGCCAAATAACAACATCAGAATCCAAAAAGCCACGGATTCATACCTAGACCACGACTAACTGAGAACACCGTTTCAACTGATACCGAGATGGCAAATCCTCCATGCTAGGCCTAGGTTGATTAGTAGCTAAAGTTAAATGAGCAGAGATTGTTAGGTACAGTTGAATTTCATAATTTAAAATCGTTAAGCTTCATTTGGTGAAATTAAAGTTAAAAAATTAAAATAATGAAAAAAGACAAAATTGCTCTCACAAGTGGCTAAATTTGTTGTGCTTTTGCATTTCGTATCATGCAATGGATAGTTGGACCCAAGTGAGTTCATGTTGGAAAGCCTATTAAAAATATTATTTAATAATATTTCAATTAGGAATTTAAGGTTGAAATTGAAGAGTTGTCATGTAGATTTTAAGGTTTTTAGAGTAAGAGGGGAATTTCTAGACTGTTAACTGTAGGATAATATGTAAGACATTATAGTATATCTTTGTAACATGTTCTTTATAATAGATTGTTCTCTCTCTCTCTCTCTCTCTCTCTCTCTCTCTCTCTCTTATGAATTTTCTTTTCTAGGTTGAAGGGTTTTCAGTTTTTCATATAAATCTTTGCCTTTTATGTGTGTTTGATTTTTGTATAAATGATTATGTATTTATTATGATTGTGACCTTCGAATTGGCATTGGGGCTTCTACAGTAAAATCAAACAAATGTTGAAAATTAAAAAAGCCCAAGTAAAAAAGAGAAGTCGAGCTAAGATTGGTGTGTTCTTTGTGCATAATGAGGTCCCTCCGCTGAAATCTATGTTGATAGATCATTATTGGCATCAATATGACCATTAAAGTTCAATCATACATGTCATAAGTTACACAAGTCCCACATCAACTATGCTTAGAAAACTCTGGGTTACAGAGTAGTGGTTAGGAGAAATTGAGTGACCAAACCTTGCATATGAATTTGAACCCACATGACATTTGAAAACAGAACAATCCCAAGAGCACCAGCAGGTTAGTGGCTTGTCTGCGACAAACGCGGGCCTCATTTTTCGAAAACCACTAAGGTGCGAAGGGTACCTTTCATGCCGGTCCCTTTAACAAGGACTCCAAGAAATTGGATGAGGAAGCTTATCACAAGCTGCAAAATCATACCTCGGCACGCCCCAGTACTCTTGGATGAAAAAAGGTTCGGCTTAAGAAAATTGAAACTTTGTGAGAGGGACGTGGGCCCGTACATATCCGGACCCTGTGGCGGTAAGCCATTGCCCATGAATACTTGAAAGCCGCACATCACAAAAATACGTTTCAGACGAAGCAGCCAGCCCCGATCCTTGACTAATCAGCTAATCAAAAGCCAAGAGTGAGCAACTGTCCACTCGAATAGATGCTGCCCTTTACCATTTCTAGTCGCCATCGCAGACATCACCCTCGCTGAAAATGCCATTTCTAGCCGTTCTACTGGCGGCTGAGGGAGCTTCATACGATAGGCACCCACTTTATGCATACCTTCTAGAACTTGTTTGATGCTCTTGCTGGCTACGACGCTATTCGGGTGTGCAGGTGGGTAGAAATTTACGCACGAGGCATAAACTAAGCTGCCCATTATGGGGATAACTCACTCTCTTGGACATCATTCCTAGAATCTCCTGGCCGGCATTTATTTGTCAAACTCTTTTGACCGACGATATTTTCATTTTTCGCTATCCAGTGAATGTAATAAATAAATAATAGGATAATCAATAACTAGAAGAAAGACCAAATACATGATGTATTGTTGGAATTACCTACAGGCCTACGGGCCCAACTCTCTCTCTCTCTCTCTCTCTCTCTCTCTCTCTCTCTCTCTCTCTCTCTCTCTCTCTCTCTCTCT